>ML779569.1:663482-679633 GCA_009831015.1 Picea engelmannii
GATATACAACGACACAAATTGACCAAGGTGAAAGCAACAATAATACATTCAATGAAGGCCTATACATGTAATCAAGGAGTCATGTAATAAAATAAGAGTGATTTTATGAGAAAGGGACATGCCACTGTATTATATTAAATGAAAGTAGAAGATACAACCAGATTGTCTTGATGTCGCAAGATTCCTTTCGGTGGTCCTTCATTCCAACACACACACTTGTTCCATGCTTGCATGAAGAAGATCGACTATGGCTTGATGGACAAATGGAGGCCTCAAGCATCAATTCAAATAGGATTCCTCACACAATTATGAATCTATTCTTTTATCAATTCTCTATTCAATCTTGCTTAACCTCTTCCTTGAGAAACCTTTCATTATATAGGATAAGGAGAGATGGTTAAAGGGATGAGGATGATCCCACTAAATCTGAGAAGTCAGCAGGATGCCAACCATGCAATTGCCAACTCATTTTCTAAAAGATCCTCTTCTATAACCTTCATAACCTCTTCTCCCTTTTAAGCTTTGAAGCAGGTTTGCACCCTACTTATAGAGAAAACTGCGAACATCTCGCAATCCAAGTATAGATTAGCCTACGAGAATCAGGCTTTCTCGCACCCTAGAATACACATAGCCTGCAAACTCATCTTAAAAATATGTTTTTTAGAAGAATACAAAAGTCACTTTTCTTAGGCAAAAGGTCCTTATGAGAGCCTGAACACATAACTGTAGAGACATCACCAGAGTGACCAAAATAATGTGTAACATAATGCCCCCCAAAGTATGAGGCCATAATTCGTGACATTTGAAATACTTTGTAAAATGTGTGTGTGTGTCAGAAACAAGGATCACACCTAATCGAAAACCTGCAAACAATAAAGCATCTGCAGAATATAATACCAGGTCTGAGGCAGGCATTCCCATGCTCATACAACAAATGAATGAAATAAAAAATGTAGGCCATGGCCACCAATCATACACCATGGATTCATGTCACCAAAATGCTACATAGCCACCAGGAATACACTGTGGATCTATGTTAGAAGTCTTAGATTAGGACATAGTCACGTGACATACAAAGTGGATCTATGTGTCAATACAAATCATAAATATTCCATCGCAACCTGGACCAAAAAGATGAGACCTAGGGTCTTCATTCCCGTCATCCAAAAGTACGAATCTAGCCATGTGATTACATGTGTCGAAGTCGAACATGGTAGAAACCACTTGATTACTGGCAATTGATGAAAACCATTAACAAGTATGAGGGAAATCACCATTGATGTCAATGACTCCCAAGGTACCTAAGTACAATCCGAAAAAATGTGAATAAATGAGATGAAGTCGAACACTCGACGGAATCTATCGATCAGGGACCAATGATGTGAATCCACTATCGAAAGAGAAGAGACATGTCATTAAGGCATCCAGGTTCTAAGGTACTAAATGATTTCTAAGTCTTATTCCCGGATACAGAGTTGGATTCGATGGAAAAAGACTCATCACAGGAGGGCCTTGATGCATCCCCCATCAATGAAACAAAATAAGTAACAGATTTTTAGGGTAAGTCAAAGTATGAATATGATTTGAAACAGACATAGGGAAGGCTGACATGATAAGAATTGACAACTGCAGATGGTTGACTCAATGGAGGGCTTGTTTGGACTTCTCTTGAACATATGAACGACACGAAAATGGTCTTGGCAACATTGACTCAAAGATGACCCAAGATATGACCTTGTAGCAAGTCAAACGAGAGACAAATGGATTTCCCAACCTGGATTCAATTGAAAAATAGGGGGTGTCATGTTCAAGAGCGACACTTACTGCCACTAATACAAATGCGAAGGCATATCCCTTTCCAAAAATTTCCCCCACCATTTATGGTGAGTACCTCTTTATTTTTACACAAACTTGAGGAGGATAACATATGCTTGTCGATGTAAGCTAATCCTTTGGATGAATCCCTCAGAGTACATTTAACTAACCCTAGGAAGGAGTGGTTCGGTCCCATAAGGGCCTTTCGATGTTTGTTTAACGAGTCCAAAGATAGAAAACTCGAGGGGTTTTCATGTTTTGAGAGTCTGAAAAACGCTTAAAGAGAACTCTCCCAGTTCCTTTTTCATAAATTAGTTCGACGAGACCGAAAAACTGATAAACTATCGCTCATCGAACGTTTTCTTCAAATACTTTTACAAGCGTGAAAATAACAAGATCGCTTGGCAATCTTTTCATTTTTATGGAGTGTAAAAAGAGTTTAAAGGATACTCCCTTATTTTTGTTGTTTTCATGTTACCATGACGAGTACGAAAAGATGAGAAAAGTATACTCGGTTGCATTCTCATGTATTTTTGAGCACGAGAACGAATGAAGACTGAGCTCAAGGTTTTTCCTACAAAACCCTAAAAAGGTATTTGTACATGTGAGAGAAAAAGGAAAAAATACTTGTACACCATCGTTTGGGCTTCTAGGTCATATATCTATGGAAAACCATACTCACAAGGCCATTAGGGTATTAGGTTTTTAAGAAAAATAATATAAATAATATAAAAAATCAATGAGAAATAGTAAAAAGTGAATAAATATGGGTGAAAATCCCTTTTTACCATTTCATTGTTACTTTGTCAAAAACTAGTCCAACACACCTCTTTTTTTCCCAAATTTCTTTGCTCGATTGTGGGAGGCACAAGTAGTCATTCAGAAAATGGTTTCAGCCAATGAGGTAATCTCCTGATTCTTCAACTTTTTCATGGATTAAAATTGATTTTTATTGGCAAATTTTGGTGTTTGAGTCCATTTTGGGGTCGGTAGGTGCGCTCGGACATTCTTGCAGGTGGGCCATTCGGGACCTATGAGAACCTAAGGTTTTCACAGGTGGGCTTCAATGCACATGTGAGAATCTCGCACTGTGTGAAAGGTTCACCTATGAGGGCTGAAAATTGGATTTTCATGCATGTTTTGCTAAATAAAAATTTATTGAAGAGGTTAAAATGAGTTGGTAACTTCCTTCTCATGGATCTATTGCAGGTATTGATCATCACAATGTTGGAATGGAGGGAAAGAGAACACGAGGAGGATGATGCCATTGCTGGAAATGATCCGGGTACAGTTTCTTCCCTCCGGGAATGTGGGATCTTAAAAATTTTCAGGATCCCGGGCATGAGAGCCCAACTCAGGTTGTTAGAGTACCTGTCCACATGTGGGATGTGGATCAATAGGTATTTCATGTAGGGTTCCACACACTCACACTAGATATTGAGGATATATATTTTTTGACGGGGTTGTCATGACGTGGATACCATGCAACTCTGACCGGAGGTAGAGGCGGTGGACTTCCTATGAGTGAGTATGTTCACCAATATTGTGTTCCCGAGGCAGAGAGAAGCAAGGGTAAAGTCGCCATATGGGGGTCCAGGATCTGACCTTATGGACTATCTTGTTTACCATTTCATGCATGGTTGGGAGTGCGGATCCGCACATGGCTCTCCAGAGATATTTCCAGTATGCAATAGAGTTCACAAAACCTCAGGCTTTCAACTGGTTGAATGCAGTTATCCGAAGTATGAAGAGATAACTGACAAAGTGCAGAAGGGATAACCTGAAACAGTTCGGGTACATGTCAATTTTGGTGTCATTATTCCTTGAGAGGGTCCCACTATTGCATCTACAGGTAGATTGGGGTTTACCAGCCCCACAAGATCCGAGGATGATGATGTGGTGTAACCTCATGGCTCGACACGTAGCAGGCCCTATAATCAAATATAACGATTCGATTTTTGACTAGTTGAGGCCCTAGATGTTGATGATCGATGACTATGAATATGCCAACTTGGATTTCCGAGGAGATCCGGATTCGATTCTTCCTAAGGATGCTCAGTGGGGTGACTTAGGCAATAAATACACAATTTTTTCTTTTTTAATGTTTTTTGCAAATTCTATTATGTAAAAAAAAATTATTTCTTCGATCCAAGGACTTATCAAAAATTTCATTTGACGAAATAGATGTGGGGCCATATCAAACTTCAGGAACATCTCCTATTTAGAGACGAGGATAAGTGGCTCCAGTGGCAAGATGGGATGCTGAGGACTATGAGGCAATTGAACATAATTTAGAGGGATTGACCACAAATATCCTGGACATTGATATTGGGTAGATCCCAAGGCACTATCAGTGCCATACTGTGGGCGTGTCTGAGTCTCTTAGTCGACTGCTCTGTAGGATAGCCTGATAACTTTTATGTTACCATGAGCACCATCCATGATGCTAAATTGTAAAATCCATGGGATTCATATTTTGATGTTTTGGTCTTCAGACAAAAAAATTTGTAAAACATTTGATCGTTATATATATATATGAATATATATATGCATATTTTACCGTCTTATTTTGTTTTGTATAATACATGTGATGTGTGATTGGTTTTATAAAAGTCTCAGATGTGTGTCTAACACATAATTATCTAAATCATCAGTTAATGTATTTAGACATCTAGGAATGTGTTGATATTTGATATAATCAAAATAACGTTCCAAGAGGTGAATTCATAGATATACCCACAATAAAGTAGGACTTCATATAGCATGGACATTACTTAATTGTAGCACTACTAGTTGTGAATCAAGTCATATAACCAGGTGGAGGATACCAAGTGAAATAGCATTAGTCAACAATTCGATGACGACGCTATACTCTGTGATATTATTGGTCGCACGACCAAGGCAAACACCTCGTAGACTGATAAGTTCATTTGTAGGTGCATAAATTGCCCATGCAAAAGAAGCAAGGTTTTGAGTACTATGACTAGTGCCATCGGTGAAGCCAATGTGGGGTAGTGAATACTCCGACATATGAAAGCCAAGCACAATGCAAGGTAAGAGGTCGAGGGTAGAAACCAAATACTGAAAAAAACACACTAAAGTAACACACAAAAGTATGATACAATAAAATACAAGCACTCATGCATAGATGACCTAAGCATAGTACTTCTTTAAGTAAATCCCATTTTTGGGTTCACTCAAAGGGATACCATCGTAGTCCACTAACTCGTAGGCTCCTTTCTCCAACACTCGTCTGACGATATAAGGACCTCACCATGTAGCCTCAAATTTTACGGCTCCTAGCAAATCTCGATCTTGTTCATAAAGGAGAACTATATCACCTTCATAGAAAACGCGTGGCTTGACATGTTTGTCGTATTGGGCTTTGACACATTTCTTTTGGGTTTCTATAACTAGTGTGGCATCACAATGGGTTTCGTCTAATTGCATAAGATACAACAGATGTTCTTCTTCAACAAAAGTGTTTGGGACAAGTTCAACGACTATATTTAGAGATGGTATCTCACATTCAATCGACAAGATGGCTTTGAGACCATAAACTAACTGGAAAGGTGTAAACCCGGTAGCAGACTTGACAGATGTCCGATAAGCCCACAATGTTGAAAAAAACATTGTGTGCCAACTCATTTTGTGAATTCCTATCATTTTTCAAAGCATGGTAATGAGGACTTTGTTTATTGCTTCAACCTGGCCATTGGCCTCTGGGTAATAGGGTGTTGAGTTTTCATGGTGAAGACCCAACTTTTCGGTGATTTTTGACATCATGAAGTTTCTAAAATGGCTACCGTGATCAGTAATGATAGCTTGAGGAACACCAAACCGAGCAATGATGTGATTGAATATGAATAGTGTTGCAGTATTTCCGGTATTGTTGAATGTAGTCATTTCCTCGACCCATTTTGTAAAGTAATCTATGGCTACAATAATGTATCCATGCCCCCCGACCGAGTGAGGGTGACATGTCATGAAATCGATACCCCATTTCGCAAAAGGTCCAATGGAGACTACAGGGTGTAGAGGAGCAGGGTGTGATCCTATTTTGTTGTTGTATGTTTGGCAAGTGTGGAATTTTTGGACAACGATAATACAATCATTGAATAAAGAAGGCCAAAAATACCCAGCTCATAAGATCTTTTGGGCAGTAGCATACCCAAACATGTGACCACCACATGCTCCAGAATGGTAGACATTCAAGGCTTTCTCGGCTTCGTCAAAAGTGAGGCATAGAAAAAAAATGGAGTCAATCCCACGATGATAAAGAGTATCATCGAGGATAATATACTGACAGGCTTGGTAACATATTCGATGATGGTCAGTGCTAGATGAATTGGGTCGAAAATTTTGAGTCTGGAGATATATAATGATATCCCCATACCAAAGGTCATCGGAACTGATCAAAAAAGGGGATTCATCGGGCAATGAATCCTCTGCTACATTTTCCATCTCAGAACAGGGAAGGTCGCATATCAATTCAGCAAACACCAAGGATTTCTTAGACTTAATGCGTTTGAATTCTAAGTCAAACTCCTAGAGTATTACGATCCATTTGGAGTATTTTCCCCCTAGAAATTGGTGTGTAAGAATGTGCTGCATAGGTTTGCAGTTGGAAATCACAGTTGTCTTGCATAAAAAGATATAGTGTCGGAAACGTTGAACAGCTTGGATGGCGGCCAAGGCCAATTTTTCAACATGTAAATACTTGGTTTCGGTAGTCGTGAGACTCTGACTCAAATAATAAATGACATGTGCTTCATGAGAATCATCCTCCTGGACTAGAACCATAGCAATGGTGTAGTCCGAGGCTGCGAGATACAAGAAATAATCACGACTATAATCGGGTGGGAAAAGTAGTGGGGTACGGGTTAAAGTTAGTTTTAAAGCTTCAAAATCTTTGTTGGCAGGGGTATCCCATACAAACTCAGAACCTTTCTTGAGCATTCGAGTATATCCGAGGGTTAACTCAACATAGTTTGGGATGAAACAACATAGAAATTTTGCCTTCCCTTGCAAACTTTGTAGCTGGCGAAGTGAGGAAGGAGGAGGGAGATTGAGAATCTCCTCGACCTTCAAAGGATCTACCTTGATCCCTTGACGTGAAACAATAAAGCCCAGAAGTTGGTCAGATTCTACACAAAAAACACATTTGTGTGGGTTTAAGAATATACGGTAAAACTGACATCGGAGGAAAATGGCTCGGAGGTGTGTTAGATTATCGACACAGTGCATGGAATGAGTTGGTAGGTCATCGAGATATCGTTGGAAAATGTTCTTTATATCATGAAAGGCATAATACATAGCACATTGAAAAGTCGCGTCGGCATTCTTTAAGTTAAAGGGAATTTTTTGCTAGGCAAAAGTGCCCCAAGGACAAATAAAAGTGGTCTTGTGTTGGTCGACGGGTACGATATTGATTTGATTATATCCAGAGAAACCATCCATCAAAGAGAAGATCTCACTCCCGGCACAATCGTCGATGATATGGTCAACTAAGGGCGTGGGAAATTTGTCTTTAGAACAAGCTTTGTTAATATCCCTATAATCAACGCACACGTGGTTCGTACCTTGTTCTTGTTAACTAGAACAAGATGGAAAACCCAGTCAGTTAGAGCCACGGGGTAAATAAAGCCAACTTTAAGAAGTTTCTCAACTTCAAGATTGATAGAAGCTGCTTTACGTGGGTGGACTAGATGAAGTCGTTGCAGGATGGGTTTAGCACCCGGGTATGTCTTAATCTCATATACAATAATGTCGGGGTCAATACCTGACATTTCTTCATAGCTCCATGCGAAGACATCACAAAATTCTTGAAAAAGAGACTTGTAGGTGACAACTTTGTCATTGGAACACGAAGCTATGATATGCACATTTTTGACAACTCTAGGTTTAATGGATATGTCGAGGGGGATGGTGGGTGAGATATTACTTAAGTTCCATTCGTAGAACATATCATGTGGAGACTTGGGAACTGTAGAAATGACGAAAACATTTGACAAAGATGAGATCCGTTGGTAACACTCAATGGCATGTTGTTATAGGAAGAGAATGGAACGATGATTTCCATCGTCCCAAGGAGTATCTTCTATGGACATAACAGACATAATCATCGTGTCTGTAGGAAAAATGACACATAATGGATCCAGAGATAGATCACCAAGAGAGGGGGTAGAAGGGGTTGTTGATTGAATGGCTTGATAAGTGGATTCAACCAGACTTAAAGGCATTTGGTCGCCATAGCGAATATGATCAATGGGGTTGGGTACTATCAACGGGTCATAAGACGCAAGGATTTCTCGAATAGAGGTGGAAATCATGTTGATCGAGGCGCCATACGGATGTGAAATATCGGGTGGTGGAATGAGGAAAGTACCCATCAAAGAGGAATCTTTAAGAAGACCCACATCGACATTCTCATATCCAGGTGGTGTTTTCACAATGAAAGGTACGTTGTTGGTACATGTATCAAAGTTAAAGAAGGATAATTGGTCCACTGTAATTACGTTTCCCTGATGTGGGAAACGTAAGACACATAAAAGAGTGGACACAAATGGACGCATGGAATTGATCCATCTACGGTCAAGTAGAAGGTTGTAATCGAGAGGAGCGTCAAAGACCTCAACTTCAACGTTGACCATTTTGCCCTCTAACGTAATAGGCAATGAAGGGAGGACACCATAAGGCTTAAACCTAGAGACATTAAAGGCTTTGAGCATGTTGTGCGATTCGATTAAGGGAAGAGAGTTGATGGATTTCCGACAGGCAATAGACATGACACACGTTGAGGTACCCTCATCAATGACTATTCTACAAATGTTCTTTTCGGAGACAATAACTTGTATTTGGAATGTGAGTTGAGGGGGAAACCATGGAATGTGATCTTCTAAGTAAAAAATTATTAAGCTTGTATCTTTAGGCTCGATTCCACCAATGGATTTCAACAGTTCCTTTCTTTGTGTAGGAAAACTTTGAAGGACTTCAAGGGCTGACATCACGGATGGTGATTGGGCTAGATCTTCTACAATACTGTATTTTTGGGCAGCACGTGCATGAGGATTGAAAGCAGACTTTTGAACAACACCCTTTGGGGGAGGGTAAATAATTGTATCTAGGCTCGGTCATTCGAGATGAAGAGGACCGGTAGTAGGTGGAGATGAGAGGGATGGTTGGACCAATGAAGGAGGTATTTCATGGAACCCTCTCTTTGGAGGAAGAATAATCTTTTGCTCGAGTGGTAAGTGTGATGTCATTCTTCTTTGAATCACATGTACACATTAAGACATAGGATGTAGTGGAGGGGGAAGGTTGGTCATGAATGACCAATTGGGCCTATTTTTGAGAAGGGAAGGGTTGTGACAACATGCTTGGGGTAGGTGGTTTTGAGGTCCCTTGAAGGAACTTAGTAACCTCGACTCATCTTGGACAATCTTTAGTGTAGTGATCATCACCACAGATAATACAAGGGTACGAGATTTGTGCTTATCCTTATCGTCAACAGGTTGTGTTTTGGTCTTCTCAAATTGTGGATTATTTTTATCCTCCTTATTCTTACCCTTCCCTTTTTTGGATTTATTCTTTCCAGCATGGGTAGATTGAACAGAGTTCACCTCAGACGTCTTACCGGCGGGAGGAGTAGGAGACAGATCATATTGAAAATTAGAAGCAACGGACTTGGGGTTGGTGGTAGAGGCTTGTGCGGAGTGGGGTTGGGCATGGAAAGTGCCAATCACACCATCAACTGCATGAGAAGCAGCAGGAGTAGTTGAAGTAGCAGTAGTAGAAGGATGAGGTGCGTCAGGGAGTAAATCATAAAGAGTACCCGTTTGTGAGTAAACAAGGTCAAGGTATTGAGCACGACTTATCACTTTCTCTTATGTGACAACTCCACCCATGGAGATGTCATGAGCGATGTCATTCACGAATGATTTCATGAACCACTCTGCCAATAACTGATTGGGAAGGTCGATTGATGAGACGTCATCTCCGTTGCCACTCATGAATGTGATCATAGATATGAGTGTCTTTGGTTTTTCTGAAAGAACTCAAAATTCCAGTTCCTGTTTCGTAATGGATCGATAATTGGTAGTGGGTGAGGAAAGCCATGGAAAGGGTGTTAAAGTTAGGAAAGAAGCCTCGTGGTAATTATATATACCACTTTGTGGTGGAACCTGTGAGAGTTCGCTGAAAAAGACATAATCGAATAGAGTCATCCATCAATGAGTTGGATGAGCACCAAAGGTGGAAACTAATTACATGATTGTTTGGGTCCTCTCCTGGTTTACCATCGAATTTAGGAATGTCGGATGGTAGTTTGGCCAGTATGATGGGCCATTGAGGAGAGTGACGGATAGGATCGTTTAAAATTCTAGACATATCAGGGAGGTCCATGGTGGCTAAGAAGGGTAACTGTCTATTCATGTGGGGGTACTGGTGACTTTGGGGAGGAAGTCTCATAAGTATACCAATAGGACCATAAGAATTTTTCATAGAATGCGAAGATCCAGGAAGATTCGGTTGTTGGTGTGGAGGCATGTAATTTATAGTGTTGTATTGGTTAGGGCGGTTCCCTTGAACCGGGACGTTAGGTCAAGATTTCAAGCCCCAAATGGAATTGGACGGACCTAGATATGGTTGGCCCATACTAGTGGGTATGAAAGAGATAGCTTGAGTTTTTTCCCCCCCAGTCGATTGAGGATGATTTTGAATAAGATAGTTCCAATACTGGGCCAAGGATGTAGGTATGTTTTTTCCAGAGGGTGGGGTAGGTGGGGATTTCCCTCCAATCAGAGGTTGCGTCCCAATTGGGATTTGACCTCCAAAAGGGGATTGCATTTGGCCTCTAGGGTGAAATTGTCCACCAACAGGAATTTGGTAATTAGGTGTGAAAGACTGGGTGGTGCCACTAGGGTCAATTCGCAACCCTCTGGAAGGGGGTCGAGGAAGTGTCGAAATAAAACCAGGAACAAGATGGTGCCCAGAAGGAGTGGAAATGTTAGGAGTCTTGGATGCGATTTGTATAGGAACGAGAATAGAATCATTCAACACATGATATCAGGGGGAAGTGTTGGGGTGATTCTGGGCGACAGTGGCGTGCCAATGGGGGTCTGGCTAGCCACTGTATTCCCAGTGTGAAGATTCGTAGTATATGGGACCATTGTATAATGGGCCATTTGAAGGGGGATAGTCAAGATATGGTTGGTTGGTTGAGCATATGAAGCAGGGAAATAATAGGCAGTAGTAAAAGGTATTGCATCTGGATTGGATTTTTCAGGTGGCTCAAGCGTGACAGTGATATCAATGCTTATTCCCGAGCCAAAGAGATCCCGTCTAAAAATGTCAGTAGTCCAAAAAGGATCCTGACCTTCAGGGCTCGTGAAAGGTCCGGTTGGTAATCTATAAGACTCAACAACAATATCTCTAGATGAATTCACTCTAACAATATGTCTCATAGAGTCGGGAGGAAGTCGCAAGCCCTCTAGAGAATATGTAATTTGGAATTGGTCTAAAGATTCAATTCTTTCCACTCATGGAGTGGCAATGTCTTGTACTTCACTCTGCTAAGGAGAGACCTCCGGTGAGTTGGTAGGCAAGGGTCGAGAACCTTCCATATCATTTGGGGGTATTCCTTTCGTTCTATGTGAATGACGTGGAGGGTCAATGGTGATTGAGCTAAAATCTCACGAAATAAATTCTATGGCCAACTTAAGGAAACAAACAGCACGCGCTAGTAAAATCTAGGAATCAAAACCAAGAAAACAAGACCTTCCTATTCCAAAGTCACTAGTTGGTGATGAAATCCAACGTCATGACGTCAAGACAAGAAGGGGCTAGGCTAGGGTGGAAAAGTTATGTTGATGACCTGCTTAACGGACTTACACCCTGGTGCAAGCTCCTGTGCATAATCATGGGTATACCCTCCAATGAGCCCGAGTGAGTCTATCTAATGTCGATTCTAGGTACTGTGAAGACTTACCCCTCCACAGTCACCTTGTGTAAGACTCTAATAATATAGGATACTAAAGTTACCACAAACAAAAATGATGTCTGGGGGAACAGTCAACAATCTGATCCACACGCAAGGGTGGGGTATCTATCCCGAAATCAACTTGAGAGGCTTCCACTCATCATTGTGGGTATACCTTGAAGTGACCCCCGTAACATGCACAATCTCTACACCAAGATAAACAAAGTAGGGTGAGTAACTCTTGCAATATCAATGCAACCTCAGGTATGACCCTTGTGTGAGAAGGGCTTCCCAGGAAAAAATGTTGCAAATGGAATTTGGCACTCCCTATCACAAGATACTATTGTGTGTTTTCGCTTTGGAGAGTGTGTCTCACTGCCTATTCCAAAGCTCTATCCTAGCTAATGTTGGTGCAAAAGAGCCCTAGAAAATGTTACTAGTTGAATTTTAAAGTCACACAATATTATTAAAGGTCGTTGTTATGCAAGAGGGAGATGAAAATGAAACCAATTTTGTGTAAGACTTTGACCCAACAATGCGTAAATAGAAATGAATGATACAAACTTTCGTTCGATGAATTCTATCTACAGCAGGGAAAAATGAGTTTTCTGGAACAATGCAAACTATGATGTACGATTCTCTTTTTAAAGGTAGTACCAAACAATCATTGACAATGTAAATTCACTATTCATTCTGTCTCAAGATTTTAACACCAATATTTTCTGAATAAATGATTGCTTAAAAGAAAAGACTTTAAATTATTTTTTTTAGAAACCAAAAAATAGGGATGGAACTAAGAAAAAATAAGTGGCCAATGAAAATAAAACACTCAACAAACACTCAAATCGATCTTTCAATGGAGATAAAAAATAAAAAATTGACAAGAAAAAGTCTCTTGAAATGCACATGGACAAAGAAATTTCCAAGCAGCAAGCAATCTAAAAAGACAATTAATCCCAACTTTTAATCCAATCAAAGACTTTTGACCAAACAAGCACTCAAATCTCAGAATTAGAGATTATACCCTTGTTGATAAAAGGTCAAGAAATAAAAACTGGGAAAAATGATTAAGAAGAGTTTTCGATCTCCGAAAACCAATCAACTGCAAGATTTGAATTCAAGAAACAATCAAACACTGGAAAAAGAAGTTCTTCCCAGATAAAGAAACAAATCTGGGCAACAAAAAGACAAGAAGACCTAATCCAAAACTTTTACAAATGAGTTTGCATCCTAGCAGTGGGTTACAATGCAAAAATTAGGAATTCTCATAGTCTAGACACTGGCAGGGTGCGAGAAGGTCGCACTGGAATGAACAATAGGGTGCGCAAATCAATGGTTCTCACAAACTATAAAGAGGTATAGTGCGAGAAGGTTTGTAATCAAGGAAAATTTGGAAAAGGGGAAATTTTTTTGAGTGAACTTCTAGGTCCAAAGAGTCTATATGGGTCTCCTACAAACTCAGAGACTTGTTGGTAATGAAAAAAGTAGGCTAAGAGAAAACAACAAAAAAAAAACCACAAAATGAGTCGTTTCCCCAGTGGAGTCGGCAATTTTGTTATAGGATAAATCTGTATATGTAGACATTAACAGATCTCCTTAGATCCACCTAGATCTATAACAAAATAGGACAGGACATGACACTTCCCCTAAGTTACAATCATTGGATTTGTCATTGAAGAAGGAATAAGTGATGTACCTTTAGATATCGCTTCCTTATGTCTTTGTTGTCCCTACTTCGCTTTGGTAGCCTTGTGATACTAGATATACAACGACACAAATCAACCAAGGTGAAAGAAACAATAATACATTCAATGAAGGCCTATACATGTGATCAAGGAGTCATGTAATAAAATAAGAGTTATTTTATGAGAAAGGTACATGCCACTGTATTATATTAAATGAAAGTAGAAGATACAATCAGATTTCCTTGATGTCGCAAGATTCCTTTCGGTGGTCCTTTGTTCCAACAAACACACTTGCATGAAGAAGATCCACTATGGATTGATGGACAAATGGAGGCCTCAAGCATCAATTCAAATAAGATTCCTCACACAATTCTGAATCTATTCTTTCATCAATTCTATATTCAATCTTTCTTAACCTCTTCCTTGAGAAACCTTTCATTATATAGGAGAAGGAGATATGGTTAAAGGGATGAGGATGATCCCACTAAATTTGAGAAGTCAGTAGGATTCCAACCATGCGAATGCCAACTCATTTTGTAGAAGATCCTCTTCTAGAACCTTCATAACCTCTTCTCCCTTTTAAGCTTTGAAGAAGGTTCACACCCTATTTATAGAGAAAACTATGAACATCTCACAATCCAAGTATAGAGTAGCCTGCAAGAATTAGGGTTTCTCGTACCCTACAATACACGTATCCTGCAAACTCATTTTAAAAATATGTTTTGTAGAAGAAGACAACAGTCACTTTTCTCAGGCAAAAGGTCCTTATGAGAGCCTAAACAAATAACTGTAGAGACATCACCAGAGTGACCAAAATAATGTGTAACAGACCTCATGTGGTATTGGTCACTTACGTACCTTTGATTGTAGAGCATGTGAAGTAGTACTTGAAAGAATACACCAAGGTGAACATTTCTACAAGTAATATATAAACATGGATGGAGATACAAGCTGTGAATCATGATTAGATAAATAGGAATAAAGATCATTAATATTATGTGGACATTTTGTAAAATAAAAAATGGTGTTATAATTCATTTTCTTGTTTTGTGAGAGGTATCTTATTATCTTTCTCTTATATAGATTATTCACTTTGATTGCATGTCATGATAGAAAATGGGGAGAACCATGTTCAAAAGATGCTAATGTGGATGCATTGAAACCATCCTTTAAGGTTTTTAAGCACATTGAGGTAGAAATTGCCGAACCTATTGTTTTAGGTAGTGCTTCAAACAACTAGTTTCCTTGGAGTTATACTTTGTATTTAGGGGGATGGTTAGGTTCGACATAATTTGTGAAAATTTATTGTATACTAAGTGTAGTAGGCTAAATTAAAATGAGTTTTAGACTTTGATCGAGTGCTCAATTAGCTAGGATTTACTTTACAAGGTGTCCTAGTGAAAGAGTACATGTAAAATATGAAGTGAGTACAAAATCATTGAGGGAATTTTCTTTATTAAAATGTCAATCAATTTGGTAGCCTTTTATGATAGGAGATTCAAGAATGTCTCGTGTTTTGAGCCTAAATTGAAAATATATCTTATGATTGAAATATGATATAAATGTTGATGTATTATGGATTTTGAGTTTAAATTGAAAACTGATCTTATGTATTTTGCGTTTGAACCAATATTTTTGTTCTTTATGAGTCATTAATTTTAGAGACTTGATAGCATTATCGCATGTCCAAAATTGACAATTTCCACTAGGGCAAGCCGACTTGCATTATTGAGCCAATCATTCTTTTTTTTTGCTAGCATATTGTTAAAGATGTTTTCTTTTGATATTCGTGGCCAAGAATGGAATACATCATTCCAAATTGCATTTATTATAACCAACAATCTAATTTACAATTTTTAGGTTTAAATTTATACCTTCTAGAGGTTTTTATGGTCTCATTTATACCCAATAGTTGACATTCATGCTCAATGGGTGTTTTTGTTCCCTATACTTATAAGTACTAATCTATGCCCAACATTTATTACAAAGTTATGTATCTTTTAAAAAAATTATAAGCCAACAAAAATATAATGGGTAAAAGTGACCTCTCTCCATTGGAAAAGGGGTACTTTTTGGGTAAAAATGGATGATTAGAGGAAGTCATGCATGGAATGTGACTTATCAATATTCTTATAAATTTTGAATTATTGATGGATAAAATTATGTGCCCACTTATTTAGGAATATTCTATGATGAAATTTCATAATCAATGAATCAATAATAAAGAATCCATAATAAAAGTGGTAGAACAAAGATTAATATATCTCGAGCTTGATAGAAGTTGTGGTCATGATCAACACATATAGGAACTTTGTGGTGAAATATCTTCAAAACTGATAGAGGGATATGTGTATAGTAAGAACCTCGACAAACACAACCCCTTATGCTTGTAGCATTTCCTAGAGGAGGGAAAACTAATGTTTCTTTTTTCAAACATATAAAATAAACATATTATAGTTTAATGAATACATTTTCCTATTATCATATATGGTTTTATACTTTATCAATATTTTTTCCAAGACTTCACATTGTTTTATAATTTAGTTAAAGATTCGCTAATTCTTAAAAATTTAGTTAAATATTTGCTAATTTGTAAAAATTTCACTGCTACTAACATAATGGTTTATTGGTTTCCCTTTGAATATCCTTGTTTCTTGGTCTTCAAAAAATAA
>ML779570.1:23762-58177 GCA_009831015.1 Picea engelmannii
GTCATCTAAAATACATCTCTAGGAAGGTGAAGTTGTTAAACTATTGTGTCCCATATAAGAATAGAGAATCCTTTTTGCAACCTTTGATGGACTGTGGGATTCTGCTAGAAGATGGGTTAATCATTGGTGGGGATCTAAACCTAACTTTGACATTAAGAGAAATTTGGGGTGATAATGCTAGACCTAATCCGTTGGCTGACTGTTTTTATTCATTGTTCACTTCGTCTAGACTTGTGGATATCCAACCAAGACATCTCGGTCCTACGTGGAGGAATGTGAGTTTTGGGTGAAGATGACATTTCAAAGAGACTTGACAGGTTTCTTATCAAGGAGACTTTCTTGGAGAGTTTGGGAAGATGTAGGACATGGGTTATAAATTCCTTCATTTCAAATCACAATCATGTATGCTTGCAAGTAGAGTAAAACATTGATCAAAACTACTCTCCTTTTAAGTTCAATCGAGCGTGGTTAAACGATCCGTACTTTAACACCCTAGTTCGATTTGTTTGGAATTCTATGGATTCATGGTAGACTCCCTCTGCTATGAGTTTAATAGTAGATAATTTAAAGATTTTGAAGGAAGAAGTGGTCCTTTGGCAATCAGGTAAAAAGAAGAAACTTCAATTAGAGTTAAAGTAGATAGACAAAAAACTAGCAGAACTTTTCCTTAAAATACCCTCACAAATATTTTCTGTTGAAGATAAGATTATTTTAGGTTCACTTGAGAAGAGGACTTATGAGATCCTTAACCATGAGGAAGAAACCTGGCACCTTAGGATTTGGGTAATTTTTCTATAAAGTGGAGACCGTGTTGATTATTTGGGTTGGTTGTCATTGATGTCAACCCTTGAAGAAAGTCTGGTAGCACAAAGGTTTGGGTAATGTACCCAAGTTTGTTTGATGTATAATGGTATGTGTTATGATATATTTGAAGGTAAGACTATTCTTTATGGATAGTACATGTCATGTCATTTTCGATGGTATGTGAAACGTCACATAACTCTTGACGGTTAGAGAGTTATGGCCATGTGAAGTTGGAGAACCCTCATGAGTCATCTAGAAGCCCCAAAAGGTCAAAGTAGTCAAAGTGGTTGCAAAGAAGAAATTATTTAAACAATAAAGTGAAGTTATGGACATAATATAATTCAAAGTGAATACAAATGAAATTATTTAAATAATAAAGTTAATGGAAAAATTACTAAGTGGACAAGTGGTTAGAAGTGGGTTAGCCCTAAAATAAGGAAAGTGGTTTAATGTGGTTAGAAGGTAAATAATAAAGTGAAGTGATGAGTGTACTATAAGTCAAAGTGGATACAAAATGAATTATTTAAATAATAAATTTAATGGATAACTTACTAAGTGGACATGTGGTTAAAAGTGGGTTAGCCCTAAAATAAAGAAAGTGGTTTAAGATGGTTAGAAGGTAACCCCTTGAGGAAGCCACATAAAAGTATAAATAAGAGGAAAGAGTCTCTCATTTTAATCACACTTGAGAATATTGAATATATACAAGTGATTGAGGTAACCAAATGACATCTAAGGTTAATTTCAGAGGGAAGGTGAAGTAAAGAAGGCCGAAATTCAAGGGATGATAAATTCTTTTGATGATGCTTTCTAAGGTATGTTATTTATAGTTCATCTCACCATTTTCGCAATAATTTTTTTTTCTAGAATGATTCATACCGAAAAATATGGAGGTCATTGAGGAAACCTATCCAAGTAGTTGTGATAAAAATTTCATCTTGTGGTTCGTTGTTTTTTTGGAGTTACATTCCGTGGAAAATAGGGTTTGTGGCTACTCCTGAAACTAGTCTAAAACAAACGTTTCGAGTAAAAACGTCATAAATTCTTCATAACAGATCCAAATTCAGTAATACCGATTGTATCGGTTAGAGTACAATCTTTAGTATTCTATTTACCATTTTCATATCCATACAACAAATATTCTTTGTGGGGCATGCTCTACAAGTTCGATCTCTAGAATAAGCCATAATTCAACAAGGTATGTCATTTTTGCAATAACTCATTTTCTGGGAGGTTCCAAGAAGTGAAACCTAGAGAAATTGCAGACAAGACATTGAAGAACATTGTGTACTATTTTTAGACCTTTATTTGTTACAGGTACATAGTTATGATTATTGCAAGTTAGGGTTGTTGACTAATCCAAAACTAGTCGTGTGAGACTAAAGTAAAATTTGATGAAAATGCTAGTCTCTTGTTAAGGAAGGTTTGCAGGTATGTGATCATATACACCATGTATGTTACAGAGTTACAAATCAGATTTGGATGATGAAATTGATGAGGGATTTTGGTTGAGGTATGTTACATATAGAGGTTGTATAATAGTGAGGTTGTGGCACATGGTTTGATGTAATGATTTATGATATTTGGTTATGGATAGTGTGATGTGTTGCTAGAGAACTTTTGATGGTTATATTGGTATATGTATTTAGTATATGGTTGAGGTACATGTTGGGTACATGGTTGAGACAAGTAGTTGATGATTTGGCACATACACGAGGTGCATAGTTGATGATGTTGGTACATCTTGATGAGTCATAGTTTATGTGTATTTGATACATGATTGATACATATTTGGTGCATGGTTGATGCACTTGTTGATGGTACAATTTGAGGTATAGGTTGGTGCATGGTTGATTCACTTGCTTATGGTACATGATGATTACAGGTTGTTTGGTACAAGATGGTGCATGGTTGATGCACTTGTTTATGGTAGAGGTTGATTACAGGTTGATTGGTACAGGTTTACAGCGGTATATCTCACAGTGATAGTGTGGCAGCGGTTCCATCATTCTACTTCTACTTTAGGGTGATTGGACGGGGTAAGGACAGGTGGTTGTAGACACCTTCCGATTGTAGCCAGAGAACATAGGGGGTTGTAGCCTCCTTTTGGTTGTATCCAAAGAATTGGGGAGTTGGAGATTCTCTCAAGTTGTAGCCTGAGAAACTAGGGGGTTGGAGCTTCCTTCCAGTTGTAGCTACAAAAAAAATGAAGTTGGTGCTTCCAATGAATGTAATTATTAAAGAAATATAAGAAAAATCATTCCGTGGTTTTCTCCACTTTGGGTTTCCACGTAAAAACATCGTTGTATTGTGTATGTGTATGATTTTTCATTTGTTCATTGTTTATTTAATATGAAACTATTGGATGATAATGATACATTGATACAACACTTGCATTTTGTGGTTAAAAATGATTAAATTTCTCTATTATTGATTCACCCCCCCTCTCAGTAATCCAACAATTGTTATCAAAGAAGGTTCCTTCAGGAAACAATTTAACCACTGGAAGGAGATCATGGATTATTCTGAGAATGGAGTACCACTGTTTAATGGTCAGAATGGTTTAAAGTATGAATTGTGGAGTGGAAGGACGAAATTATTTTTATAGGCACATGGGTATTATATTTGGCTATCAATCGTTACAGGATAAGATAGTTCAAAAAGGGCAAAGACTGCAACCAAGAAGGAATTGAAGAAGAATAACAAAATAGAAATGGATTTCATCTAGGAAGGATTACCTAATCCGATAAGAGAAAAGGTTGGTAAATGTTCATCAGCGAAAGAACTTTGGGATAAGTTACATGACAAATATTCTTCACCCATAGCAGATTCAGAAAATGCCAAAGAAGATGCAGGTACAGATCAAGAAGAAATATGTTCACCATGTCAAATAGATTCTAAAGATGAAGAGTACATAATTAACAGAGGTATGTTTTTTTGCTTTAATTGTGAAAAATGGGGACATATTGAAATAGAATGCCATGAAGGAAATGAGACAGAAAAACTAATTGAAAAAGAAGACAAATATTAAGAATAATTGATTAGTGCTTTAGATGAACTAAGAAAAGAAAGAGAAGAAAACAAGTCACTCAAGAAAGAATTGATGAAACAAAAGGAAAGTGTTCACATTTTTTAAGAATCCCAACAGGTCATCAAGAACTTAAGAACTCAGCTACAAGAAGCCAGAAAGATCAAAGAAAATCTTGAATATCAAAAGCAGTATTTGGAATCCAACATAGCAACACGGAAGGAAGAAGAAGAAATGAGAGAGAAGATATGGACAGATCATCTTAACGAAAGAACTAACGATCTAAACCAGCTTGAGGCAGAGTTTGGTCAATAAGAGAAAGGACTTGAAGAAGAA
Organism: Picea engelmannii; assembly: GCA_009831015.1. NCBI lineage: Eukaryota > Viridiplantae > Streptophyta > Pinopsida > Pinales > Pinaceae > Picea > Picea engelmannii. The sequence goes on from ML779570.1 coordinate 27,931, forward strand.
ATAATCACATTAAAATCCACTTGAAGAAGCGAAAAGAACAAAAGAATTCATGAAGTCTCAGATAATGAAGAAATAAGAAGAGGTTGAGAAGCTTGAAGAAGAAGTTGTCACATTAAGAAGTAAAATCGTCAAGCTCAACAAGAACATTGAAGAGACAGAAACATCCACATCAATTATAGAGAATGAAGAGAAACACTCTAGGTTGCTAGAAAAGAAGAATGAAGAAAATAGAAAGAGTTATGAAGAAGTACTCAAAGGAAGGAATTGTGGTCAACCAGAATATAAGAAAAATATTGAAGATAGATCTTCAAGAAGACCATCCATGTTCAAGCCACAAAGAAGCTTCAATCATGATCATGATCAGTCAAAGAAGAAATTCAAAAGTACTGCACCACAAACAAGATCATTCACTCCCAGGTATGCAAATTTATTTTATGATCATTGTTTTTATTGTACTAATTTTGTAAATAAGGTTGCAGATTGAAGGGATTATAAAATAAATGTTCAAGCAAGAAATGTTTGCGTGGCCCCACGTAACATTGAATGTTACAAATGTCATAACTATGGACACATAGCTAGTAATTGTAGAAGCATGATCGATACTTCCATGAAAGAGAACACCCATATTAGATATAATAAAGTATGGATAAGAAAACATGAAGAACAAGTGAACAAAGACCAGGTCCCAGAGATCACAAGATTGACAATAAAATGAGATGAAAAAAATTCTACAGAGAAAAAGAAGGATGTTAGATAAAGAAAGGTTTGGAAAATAACTAAAAGAAAAGAATGATGGGTAAATAAGGAACATGTTCAAGAGATTGTACTTTCAGGAATTGTAGTGAAAGATGAATCCACAGACAAAAAGAAAGAAGTCAGAGCTTAGAGAGATGATGAATCTACCAATGAAGATGATGATGAATACACATCAGAGAAGGAATTGTTCTAAGCCATTTGGCATAGAGATTCCCAGGTAATATTAATATTAGACAAGGGTAGTCTATATGATAATTGTGACAAACCAAAGAATCATCCTTCGAGCAACCTGCAGAGTTTGAGTAGACATATTCATAGCAGCCAGTTAACAGAAGTACAAGACTAATCAGTTGTAGTAGTGAAGACTTCATGATAGTATAGTGATAAATGGGTCAACATTATGGACAATTGTGCAGTAGAGTATTGGACAATATGGACAAAGATGGATTTGTAAGAACACTTAGTAGGTTTGGACAGATACATGACAATGGACGAGAGGATAGATTCATATATTGGTTTAGAGAGTGGTTCATAGACAAAGGAACATTATGGATGTTAATTACACAAAAAATGGCTCAAACAATGCTAATGGATTCCAAATTGACAGATATTTTTTGGACACATGCAGTGCATACAATAGTTCACATTCAAAAAAAAGTAATTCTCAGAAACAATAATGAAAAAACTCCCTATGAGCTATGGAAAGAAAGACCAACAAATGTGAAGCACTTCAGAATATTTGGAAGAAAATGCTACATCAAAAAGAGAAGATGGCAGAATGAGAAAGTTTGATTCTCATGTGGACAAATGAGTACTTGTTGGTTACTCAAGTACAAGGAAATCATACAAGTGTTACAAAGTGATATTGAACAAAGTTGTGGAAAACATCAATATAACAATTGATGAAACAAGTGGATGAGAATCAAAGGAAGAATAAAATGAATCAATGGAACAACTTTACGAAGAAGAAGCAAAAGATGAAGATGAAGTATAAGAGGAAGATGAAGAAGATCAGACATAATTAGAAGAGAAGTTCAACAAGTGCCTCCAAAGACACCTCACAAATGAGTACAAAAGAATCATCCTTTAGATCATATTATCGAAAAGAAAGATGCAGGAGTTGATACTAGAAGAATAATCTGTTCACTAGAACAAATGCACCTAGCATTCTTATCTACGATTGAACCAAATAGTTTTGAAGATGCCAGCAAGGATGAATTCTGGAATAAGGCCATGGATGAAGATATGGATGAAATAGAGAAGAATGACACTTAGGAATTGGTTCCAAGACCAAAGAATAAGAATGTGATTGGCACAAAGTGGGTTTTCAGAAATAAATTGAATGAAGATGGAGATGCTACAAGGAACAAATCTATATTGGTATGTAAAAGATACACACAAGTTGAAGGAATCGACTTTGAAGAGACATTTTCCCCAGTTTCTAGAATGGAAGCAATTTTATTTCTCTTAGCTTATGCATGCTCCAATAATATTAAAGTGTATCAGATGGACGTGAAATTAGATTTTCAGAATGGGGAACTTGAAGAAGAATTCTATGTTGAACAACTGTAAGAATTTCAGTTTTCAGAGAATGCAAATTATGTGTGTAAATTGAATAAGGCCTTGTATGGTCTAAAACAAGCTCCTAGAGCATGGTACTCTAGACTGGATAAATATCTACAACATGCACGGTTCAGAAAAATAAGTGCAGACAACAACCTTTACATCAAGGTAACTCAAGATGGTATTTTATTAATTGAATTTTATGTTGATGATATTATTTTTGGAAGTACTGATGATAGGTTAAGCCATAAATTTACAAAGGTTATGCATAATGAATTTGAAATTTCATTACTTGGAGAACTATCCTTCTTTATGGTTCTTCAGATATGTCAAAGAAACCAAGGAATTTTATTTCTCAAACTAAGTATATCATAGAAATGCTAAAGAGGTTCAAAATGGAAGATTGCAAACTAGTTACCACTCCTATGCAAACCAGTTGCAAGTTGAGAAAAGATGATGATTAAAAGTCTACAGACCAGAGGAAATACAGGTCAATGATTGGTAGCTTAGTATATGTGACAACAACCAGTCTAGATGTAATGCAGGCAGTTGGACATGTGACATGATTTCAAGTAGCACCAAAGGAATCACATGTATTAGCAATGAAGAGGATTTTCAGATATCTCAACGGAACAGAAGAGTTTGTATTATGGTATCCAAAAGGAAAATATCTATCACTTATTTCCTACATAGATGAAAATTGGGCAGGTTTCATTGATGACCGACGAATCACCAGTGGAGAAATGTTCTACTTGGGTGAGTGTTTAGTATCTTGGCTAAGAAAGAAACAATCATCAATATATTTATCTACAGTCGAAGAAGAGTATATTGCAGCAGCATGATGCTCTACTCAGGTTCTATGGATGAAACAAACTTTGACAGATATACAGGTTGGGTATGATGAGCCCATTCCAATCTATTTTGATAATACAAGCACCATCAATATCTCAAAGAACCCGGTGATGGACTCCAAGACGAAGCACATTCCAATCAAGTATCACTTTCTATGGGAACAGGTTGCAGAGAAGAACATCAGAGTTAAATATGTGTGCACAAAAGAACAAGTGGCAGACATCTTTACAAAACCGCTTCCACGGGAAGCCTTTGAGTATCTTCTCCAGAGACTCAAAGTAATTTCTAATCCAAAATGAATGCTTTTGAATGCTTATCTTATATGTCTTATGCTTATTTATATTTATGTCTTATGTATTATCTTATATATCTTATAAAGAGGACAGTTCAGGTTGGGAGATCAGTTTCATGAAGAGTTCAGTCAGGGGGAGAAGCCTTGGATGGAAATATACCTTTGCAATTGATGACAAATGGGGAGAGATTTATTAGATGCAAAGGTAAATGCTTGGAGAAAGATCACAAAGGCATGGTTCCAGGGGGAGCGATGGTCACAGGGGGAGCATGAGTGATATTACTTCAGTATTGCATCAGAATGTTTCCATCAATCCCAAAGGGGGATATTGTTGATTATTTGGGTTGGTTGTCATTGATGTCAACCCTTGAAGAAATTCCAGTAGCACAAAGGTTTGGGTAATGGACCCAAGTTTGTTTGATGTATAATGATATGAGTTTTAATATATTTGAAGGTAATATTATTCTATATGGATAGTACATGTCATGCCATTTCCGGTGGTATGTGGAACGTCACATAACTCCTCGCGGTTAGAAAGTTATGGCCATGTGAAGTTGGAGAACCCTCATGAGTCATCTAGAAGCCCCAAAAGGTCAAAGTAGTCAAAGTAGTTGAAAAGAAGAAATTATTTAAATAATAAAGTGAAGTAATGAGTGGACTATAATTCAAAGTGGATAAAAAACAAATTATTTAAATAATAAAGTTAATGGAGAAATTACTAAGTGGACAAGTGGTTAGAAGTGGGTTAGCCCTAAAATAAGGAAAGCGGTTTAAGATGGTTAGAAGGTAAATAATAAAGTGAAGTGATGAGTGTAATATAAGTCAAAGTGGATACAAAATAAACTATTTAAATAACAAATTTAATGAAGAAATTACTAAGTGGACAAGTGGTTAGAAGTGGGTTAGCCCTAAAATGAAGAAAGGGGTTTAAGATGGTTAGAAGGTAATCCATTGATGAAGCTACATAAAAGTATAAATAAGAGGCAAGGGTTTCTCATTTTAATCACACTTGAGCATATTGAATATCTAAAAGTGACTGAGGTAACCAAAGGATATCTAAGGATAATTTCATAGGTAAAGTGAAGTAAAGAAGGCCAAAATTCAAAGGAGCATAAATTCTTTTGATGATGCTTTCTAAGGTATGTTATTTACATGTCATCTCACCATTTTCGCAACAAATTGTTTTCTAGAATGAGTCAGACCACTAAATGTGGATGTTGTTGAGGAAATGTATACAAGTAGTTGTAATAAAAATTTCATCTTGTGGGTCTCTATATTTTTGGAGTTACACTTCAGGGAAAATAGGGTTTGTGGCTAGTCGTGAAACTAGTCTAAAACAAGTGTTTTGGGTAATAACGCCATAACTTATTAATAATTGATAAACATTTAGTAATACCAATTGTATTGGTTAGATTATTGTGCGTATTATTTTGTGTTCCATTTTCAGATCCATACAACAAATATTCTGTGTGGGGCACGCTCTACAAGTTCGATCTCTAGAATAAGACAAAATTCAGTAAGGTATGTCATTTTTTCTATAACTCCTTTTCTGGGAGGTTCCAAGAAGTGAAACATTGAGAAATTGTAGAGAAGACAATGAATAACATTGTGTACTAGTTTTAGGCCTTTATTCGTTACAAGTACATAGTTATGATTATTGCAAGTTAGGGTTATTGACTAATCCAAAACTAGTCATGTGAGACTAAAGTAAAATTTGATGAAAATGCTAGTATTTTGTTAAGGAAGGTTTTTAGGTATGTGATGATATACACCAGGTTTGTTATAAAGTTATAAATCAGATTTGGATCATGAAATTGATGAGGGATTTTGGTTGAGGCATGTTACATATAGAGGTTGTATAACAATGAGGTTGTGGCACATGGTTTGATGTAATGGTTTATGGTATTTGGTTATGTATAGTGTGATGTATTGATAGAGAAATTTTGATGGCTATATTGGTATATGTATTTGGTATATGGTTGAGGTACATTTTCAGGACATGGTTGAGACAATTAGTTGATGAGTTAACACATACATGAGGTCTATAGTTGATGATGTTGATACATCTTGATGAGTCATAGTTTATGTTTATTTGATGTGTGATTGGTACATATTTGGTGCATGGTTGATGAACTCATTGATGGTACAGGTTGAGGTATAGGTTGGTGCATGGTTGATGCACTTGTTTATGGTACATGCTGATTACATGTTGTTTGGTGCATGGTTGATGCACTTGTTTATGGTACATGCTGATTACAGGTTGTTTGGTGCATGGTTGATGCACTTGTGTATGGTACAGGTTGAGTGCAAGTTGATTGGTACATGTTTACAGTGGTATATCTCAAAATGACAGTGTGACAGTGGTTCCATCATTCTACTTCTACGTCAGGGAGGTTGGAAGGGGAAAGGACAGGTGGTTGTAGCTGGAGAACATAGGGAGTTGTAGCCTCCTTCTGGTTGTAGCCATAGAATTGAGGAGTTGGAGATTCCTTCAAGTTGTAGCCTGAGAAACTAGGGGGTTGGAGCCTCCTTCTAGATGCAGCTAGAAAACAAAGGAAGTTGGTACTTTCAATGAATGTAATTCTTAAAGACATATAAGAAAAATAATTTTGTGGTTTTCTCTGCTTTGGGTTTCCACATAAAAACACTAGTGTACTGTGTATGTGTATGATTTCTCATTTGTTCATTGTTTATTTACTCTGCAACTATTGGATGATAATTCTACATTGATATAACAATTGAATTTTGTGGTTAAAAATGATTAAATTTATCTATTACTGATTCACCCCCCCTCTCAGTAATCCAACATATGAAAACACAAAATTCTTTCATAAATATGTTGAACACAGAAGGGTCATCAACTCCATTTGGGACATTGCAAATTTTGATTGTTCAACTCTATCTTCACAAGAAGATATAAGGTCAAAAACTTACAAATTTTATAGGCCTCTTTATCAACCTACAGGGAAGGAAGACACATTAAACCAGTTCCATGTGATAAAAGAAGTGCCACGTTATTTCTCGGATGAATAAAGTGATGATGTTGAAAAACAGATTTCCCTTCAGGAGGTGGAAAATACAATGGGTATGATGCCTAGGGAAAACGTCTTGGGCATGATGGGTGGACATAGGAATTGTTCCAACACTTATTTTGACATAATGAGTAATGATTTATTGTTTGTTGTGGAAGAGTCTAGACAAACAGACAGGGTTTTTGGATCCCTAAATGTTACCTTTGTGGCACTAATTCCAAAGGAATCCAAACCTTCATCATGTAATGATTTCAAGCATATAGATTTATGTCATTTTGTCTATAAATTTATTACAAAAATCATTGCATCCAGGTTTAAATTTTTTTTAGCTACACACATCCCAGAGGAACAATTTGAATTTCTGAAAGATAGACTAATTTTCGATGTTGTAGGTCTTGCACATGAATGCATGAACTCTGTGAAAACAAAGAAGATGAAATCACTGATATTGAAATTGGATCTTAAGAAAGCATATGATATAGTAAACTGGAACTATTTGAGTGTTGGTCCTAAAGTCTTCACCTGACTGCTAAAGGGCAGAGCTAGGCCACCTCAAGTTTAGAATGGTTGTTTTTTTTGTTGTTGTTAAGTTAGAGGGTTGGTTTTACCAATACAAGAGCATGGTTGGGTCAGAAAAATAATAAGGATGAGGGTCCTCCTTGGCTAGTGGGAGACTAATGACATAAAAGTGAAATAATAGAGATAAAAAGCAAAGGGAAACAACAAATCACTCATAGAATAATCTGTTGCAAGAAGTTTAATACTTAAAATATCATTTCAAGACATTAAACATGTATCAAAAATACATTTACCCCCACAGGTTGCAATGAAAACAAATCTTCATCAAATCGCAGTTGTTATCATAGGTTGAATATTAATAAAGACAAGTTATACAGTAGCTAAAGGAAAAGAAATGTACTTCGCACAAATCAAAACTGTATTTAGGATAAGAAACACATATGAATTTGGACACAAACACACTGCCATCAATAATATCTTGACTATGTAAAGAGCTTTAGTCCATGCAAAAAATGGGTCCAACCAGTTGTTGTATTGATCTCTTTTTCCCCAAAATATATACCCTCAAAACATACAGAAACTACATACTTATCAGAAATGTAGAGGCCCTCAAATCGTGTGGAACTGAGGCTTATCTCTACACCTCGGTTGTAAAAAAAATTATTAACTTAACTAAAACATACTGTTGGAGTATGTTAATGAATACTTTGAAATTGAATTAAGAAAAAGGAGTGGTTCTTATCACACATAGAATACCACTTATTGTGCCTTAAACTAAAATATTCTAGCAATTATATAACTGAAAACTACTAATGGCAATGATATACTATTGATGCATGCATTGGAGCAAATTGAGATATGACAGAAATGACCAAGAGTGACATAACTGAGTTCTGTATCGATCATGGCATGCAAGCGCGTTGTTGGAGGCCACTGGAGATAACTGAAAGTGTGGTCGTGTATTTCCCCCACTTATCTTTTTTAGGATAGAAGCAAGTCATGTTGTGCTTTTCTGGAGTCTGGAAGTGTAGTTTCCCCGTTCCTGGTTTGGCGCCCCTTTTTAAACCTTTCAAATATGCAATAAATGTGGGTGAGCCACTTCGGAAATTCAACATTCGAAGGTTTCAGAGCATAGAGGATGCATATCCTCCAAAGGATAGAACCCTCGAAGTCGTTAACCAAAACTAATTACTTATTAACCCAAGATTACCTTTAAACTTAATTACTTCGAGACTTCAGTAGTTTGACACTTCAGGCTTCGGGAGTTTTGGATTGTGAAGCATTAAAATATCTCAAAGTAGTACGGGCCCGAAGTGACGTGGTGTTCTGATGTCATATGATTTCATGACTATTGATGTATCACATAAGGTGAGTGACACGTGTCACTAAAAAATGAGTTGATGATGGGACCCAAATGACCAGAAATGAGTGCCTTGTGTCAGGTCCATATGGAAGCCACGTGTCTCCATGGATGAGCGCCATAAGTCCCGATTTATGAGTGCCACATGTCCTCGACACTTCAGCACTTTGGAGCTCTGAAAAACTGGGTTTGCTATGCATTTAAATCTCCCAAAGTGCTAATCTCGCGAAGTCACTAATCCTTGCTTATATTATACTAATTAACCTGAGATTAATACTTTAATCATTAAAGGATTTTGGGAGTTTGAAACTTTAGTATTTGGGAGACTGCGCTTGTTCTTGATAGAAATATCCCGAAGTAAGATCTATCGAAGCTGACGTGGAAAACAATGACGTGTCCACATGACGTCACTTCGACTCACGTGTAATAAGAAGAGAGTGACATGTGTCACCTAGAAAAGGGAGAATGATGTAATCAATTGACCTAAAATGAGTGCCACATGTCATGACTGATGAGTGACACGTGTCTTCGAAACTTTGACACTTCAAAACTTCGGGGCTCTGTGTTTTTTGTGGACCAAAACCTATCGAATGAACAAACTTGTGAAGTGACGTGGAAGTGAGGGCCCACTCCGACACTTCGGAGCTTCAAAACTTCGACACTTCGACTCTTCAGAATATTTGAACCAATGGCAAGTTCGGATGCCCAAACCCTGAAGTTGCAGAGTCAATCCTGTTAAACCACGTGTTATTTTGAGACTCTGAATGTGTGAGAGTCGTTGATCTGCGTTGACTGTTGTATCTCCACCATTGAATATTTGACCTGACTGTTTGGCTTAAATCCGAAGCCCAAAATGGACTACTTTGATTTGCTGCCTTTTTCTGCATAAGCTTACTGAGCTTACAAAGGACTTGTTGGAACTTGATGTCTCCTGCGCACACAAAAGACTTGGTTAAACTTATGTGATCTCAATCAATGGAAAACATGATGACAATAATTCTGAACCAAATCACGACATGTAATTATCCTTCAAGAGAAAATAGAAACAAAATGCGTGAAGAATCAATCAAGAAAGAAACGATAAAAACCAAGTCACTTAGTAATGGGAAACCAACTTCACCAACCAGAAGAGGAAAAATTTGATGAAGGCATAGGGAATTGAGAAAGGAGGTGCAAGGGTGTAGACCTAGGTTACAACATTGGCTACAATCGAGGATAACACTTCCCTGTGAGGTACTAAGAACAACATATCAATGACTTTGAATTTAATAACTTGCTCCCACCTCCCTTTTCTTACCTTTGTTCTGTCTACCAGCCATGTATCTCTACCACTGTCTCTTGGCCATGTATCTCTGAAAATTAATGTTGAAGCTAACCCTAGTGCCTTTGTTGTGCTATGGAGTCTTTATTGAAACTTGAAACTACAGCTAAACCCTAGTGCCTTTGTTGGGATATGGAGTCTTTATTGAAACTTGAAACTGTAGTTAAACCCCAGTGCCTTTGTTGGGATACAGAGTCTCTTATTCAAACAAGATACTGAAAATCAACAAACTGAAAAACAATCTACGAATTGTTATCACTATAACAATTTTTATATGGAATCTAGTTTTCGGGACTTAGTGAAAGGCTAAACCAGTGTAGAGACACGATAAACTGGAGGATGGGGCCATATCTAGCGGAAGGAGGCTAAAGATGGTAGTAATGCGGAGTTGATGAGACCCAACGGGTCACAGGTTATGGGCGCCATGGATCAACGATTAGGGATCATTTTGGGTGGAGAACTAGTGCGGAGGTTAAATCTTGAAAGCGGGCCGAAAAGAAGATCATGGTTTCGGCTTAGGATTACGTGGTGCCACTTGGTGCATTTCGGGAGGAAAAGCGGGTGAACTCAAAAACATTCCATCACACCCCAAAATCACGTGTTAAGTGTCATTAAATATGTCAAATCCAATGGTCACACGTGGAAAGAAAATTTGATGGCCAATCTAATCATCTCGAGACAATTTTTTAGGTTCCATTCGTCCGTGCAATGCCAAGTAAGTGCCGCCAAATAACCGATTTAAGAATCATCATTGGAAATCAATGGTCGAACGTGAGAGACCATTATCTCTGTAAGGAATTTCGTCAGTAGACCATGATTAATACTTGATGGCGACTGTTACTCAAAACACAAGCGAAATTACTCTATTTTGGGTAATTGACGATTTATTCCATAGTGGGATAAATGCAAATCGAATCACTTGTCCAATTCGTGTACAGTTGAAGGAAATCGACTCATGTTCCCTCGCGAAGAAGAGGGAGATGAGGAGAAAAATCCAGCGGTTTTTAGTGAACCAGGAAATTCAAATAATATGACAGGGTCATCAAGTAAAAAGAGAGAAAGGCATGTTGCACAACTCCTAGCAACAAAATCTCGTGCAAAATCTACAGATGAACCATGATAAAGTGAAGAGACCAAGTTGAATCCTATTATGAATGATTTGATCATTAATGGATATGCAGATGGAAAATGCATGCAAGCTAGCAAGAGCAAAAGGAAAAAGCAACGGAAGGAGGAATTTAAAGCTGGAACAATTAAAGGTACCAAAGAAGACCAACCTAGTTGGCTTGACACGTTAAAGGAAGAGATTGAAAATCTAAAACAAAAAAATTCATGATGGGCTAAATCGAGTTCATTTCAGGGAATCTTGTGATTTTTGTAGAAAGGTGGCATTCAGGGTAAAGATCTCAAATATTTCGGTTTTAGGTTTGTAACGTTCCCTAGAAAGTAGGAGTTCGGTTTTGGTACGTTACTCCCTCTGTAACCGATGTCTATTTTTGGAATCTTGGAGGAGATGGTCCTTTTTTTTGGGTCTCATATGTAATTTATCTATATATACTGTTAAAAAGATAAATGAATGGTTCGATTGGCTGGAGAGGGGCTTGCCCCTGTAGCAGGAAAAATTTGTGATTTCTTATGGATTTTAATATAAGTAGAGAATGTTTTCTTAGATAGTCAGGATTCATCATGGTGTTCATGTTCAGTATGTTTTCTTGTATTTCATATTCATGAATGTATTTTTTTGCTAGCTATAATCTTTAAGAAAATGAAATAATTCACTTTGATGGTGCTCTTTCTCATATTGATTATACTTGTTATGTGTTTATTGGTTTTTGGTTCATAATTCACCCATTATCGGTGCTCTATTTTCAGTAGCCAACCTTTATGTTCTTTCTTCTAGAGCTATGCCAAGAGATTCTCCCTCTGTTAGATGCCTCTTGTCATGGTGATCTTTCCTCTTTTTTCCACTACCATCCCATATTACTTATTTGTCTCAACATCATACCTATTTTTCCTTTGTTCGCTCAGAAATACATAGCTTATAAATCTTCAGAAGATTTCAGGAATTGAACCATTTCCCAATGGCCCTGTTCTATGGTTTGTCCCACCACTTTTTTAAAAATTACCTTATTACAAAATCTGACCTTTGTGTGTCTATTGTTAAATCGTTTTGAGTATTTTCAGTATTTACACATTTGAGAGAGCCCTATCTGGTTGGAAGGGTCAAAATCCAACCTAAAGTTGGTTGAAATAGTTACCTCTGTCGTTTGTCTTTCATTCAGACCGATTTACAGAGTGCTAACACGAACTAAACATTAAATGCTCGGATTATGAGCTTATTCTCCTACTACCTAATCTAACCAACTGAAATTGAATACTCAAATATAAACAAATTTTCAAAATAACCCATCAAGAAACGAGGTTCTTGGCATGTATTCATGTACATTGCTGAAAACATGAAAAGACAACAACGTAGACGAAAACAAATCTAATGGTAGTTCATACGTACTTCCACACACTGTGTGTATCATACCAACAACTACAATATAAGAGACCCATGTTGAGACTGAATCCATCCAATCAGACATGGGATCAACAAGAACCAGAGGAGACTGTGATTGATCTAGAATACTAAGTATCTGTTGTTTGAAATACATTGTATGAACAAGACTGAGATTCTCTTGTCCTCATTGAAACAAATCATGAAATTCATGTGATTCACAACCATTAAGGGAAACAAAGCACTCTTGATACTGCTCATCTGGTTTTTTGAAATGAGAGAGTATGTCTTCTACATGGCCTATTTTTTCTCGTTCTTGTTCTAGAAGGTCATTTTCAAACTTATAGGTTTCTTGTTGCTCAACGATTTCCAGGGAATGCAGATCCATATCTACTATAAAAGAAGATTTGAAATGTTGATTTGGTAGTTCCTCTTCATAACTAGTAAATCGAGTTTTTTCAACTTCAAATATATCACAAACATGTGCTAAATCTTCATGAAAAATTTGAGCAACAAATTGATCACAGTCATGACTATCGTTAGCTGCATCACGAACACAAAGCTGAAAAACATTCTGCTAGAAATCCAAACTAGATAAGGATTTAACATCAACATTTATTGCCTTCTCATCATCATTTTCAATTTCAAAAGAATGTTGAAAGTCGTCATGCTTTATAACATAATGGGAAGAAGATACAACTAATAATGAATATTCCTTCTCTTCCTCAACATAATCCTCCCCTTAATCTATACTGCTAGAAGAACTAATAATGGATTGTTGAATATAAGATTCAAATTCTTCACAACAATTTTCCCAAAGTAAATCAGTTGGAAAAAACCTTTTACAATGATCACTAAATGCTGCATGGAACTATTTTAGGGAAGATATGCTAGCAGGAGGCAAGGATCGGTACCATTCGCGAGCATATCCCTCTAAAGAGTACATGAAAATCTTCATTAATACATCATCATGATGTATACCCAAATGATGCACGACTTCATGGAATTCAAGCAAATGATTTGAAGGGTTATCATCTTTATTTTCTCTAAATCTAGGCAAGTAATCTCCCCACTCATCTATAGTAGGAACAATATTTGGAAAACCAGGAACAAAAGAGAAATTAAAAGGAGAAAACCTTCGAGCCAAGATGGCTTCCATATGAAAATAAGACTTCTTAAAACTGTGGAGTCGCCACTGGATCCTTTAACCATGGAGTCGCTAGGTGAATGATATGCATTCTAAATGTGTCTGGTATTTGTTCACCATCAAAGATCATATATTATCATTGTCCTTCTTCAAGGGAAATATATCTCGTTACTCCGTTCCCCAACAACGACGCCGGAAGATGTTGGTCCTAAAGTCTGCACCTGACTGCTAAAGGGCAGAGCTAGGCCACCTCAAGTTTAGAATGGTTTATTTTTTTGCAGCCAACTATCTAAGAATGATACTAATTCAAATAGGTCTGAAGTGGGAGGTGCTACAATGGATTATGGGATGTGTAACTAGTGGAAAATTTGTTGTTTTGGTAAATGGATCCCTTACATATTTTTTTTAAATTCATAGGGCATTGAGGCAAGGTTTCCCTCTTTTCCCATTGTTCTTTCTCTTGGTGGTGGAAGGACTTAGTAGAATGTTGAAAAAGGTTGTTTCTGAAGGAAAATTTTCAGGGTTAAAGGTTGCAACAAGGGCCATCATTTCTTATTTATTTTTTGTGGATGATGTAGCAATTTTAGGTGTTGGATTAGTTGAAGAATGGATAGAGTTCAATAAAATTCTAACAAGTTTATTTCTGACTTCGGGGATGGAGATAAACTATCAGAAAACAGGTTTTCTTGCACACAATTTGGAAGAGGAGTTGTTGGGAAAGATTGCAGAGCTTTTTGAAATTCCTTTTAAATTTTTGGATCAAGGTATGAAATATCTTGGTTCGCATATGAAACCTAATGATTATAGGGTCTTAGACTGGATATGGCTCCTTAAAAAGGTGGAAATTGTTTTTTGTCATTGGACTTATAGGTGAACATGTTCAAGTGGAAGAATGGTCCTTATTAAATCTGTACTACAAAATATGCCAGTCTATTGGCTCAATTTAACAAAGGTTTCGGAAAAAATCAAGTATATTTTTTGCCATATTTTCTCCCAGTTCCTTTGGAAAGGAGCTAGGAAAAACATCGGGCTCCATTTAGTTAGTTGGGATAGGATTTCAAGGACAAATTTCCTAGGTGGATGGGGTTTTCAAAACCTTCATTGGTTTGCACATGCTCTAGCTGCAAAATCAATGTGGCGTGGTTTGTTTGGATTTGGGATGTGGATCAAAGTATTGGTGAAAAAGTACCTTAAAGGTGTGGATGTTGTATTATGGTTGCGATATGAATAGTACAAATACCCTTTGAATTCAAACTTTTGGAAGAACTTCTTAGTTCCATTTCCACTCATAAAAAGGTGGTTAGCTTGGTCTGTGGGAGATGGGACATGGGTGCAGATTGGACACAATCCTTTTATTGGGAGTGGGTCCTCCTTCAAACTATCAAATGCTCTTATACATCATTTAAAGGTAAAACATATCTATTCCCTAGCACATATTTCTTCCTCTACTGCGTTAAATATCTCGGCGCCACAAGGATGGACCTCGGTAGAAGATCTTGAACTTGTTAGCGATCTGACTATGGAATGGAATGGATTCTTGGTGATGTTAAAGGAAAGTGTAATTTCACTCAATAATGCTGAGGATATTGTCATTTGATATTGGAATCAATATAAGGGCGCGATGACTGTAAAGGATGCATATGATGCGTTAATATCATAACATGTGAAGGTGGATTAGGTATGGTGGCACAAAGCATTATGGAAATTACAAGTACCTGTAAAAATCATTCTATGTTTTTGGTTGTGTATACAAGATCGTTTCCTCACATGTGAAAAATACAGACTCAAAGGTGGAGTAGGTCCATCAGCTTGCACTCTTTTTTTAAAGAGGAAGAGACAACAGTGCATTTGTTTGTACAATGTGAAGTTTCAAAGTCTATATGGAAGGAGTTCCATGCACAATTAAGTTTAACTGGCTCTTGGAATCTCCCATATCTGAATGAGAATTTGTTGTCTTGGTTCTTGTATTTCCCAAGGAATAGAGTAGTCCCACTCCATGTTCTTTGGGGTATCTGGAGATAAATAAATAATATATTGTTTGATGATCTTCATAGGAATGAAGTTGTGTTATGTTCTAGAATTTTTTTCTATTAAAAAGATGCCTAACACATATAGGGATGTGTAACTTGATTATATTATGAACACTGTTTATTTTGAAGACAAACCCATTGCGTTCTTTGATGGCCCTTCTCTAGGAGGAGTATCTGTTGTTTTCATTGTCCTAAAACTTAGTGCTCAACATTTCTTCAGAGGCTATCTTGTTGTTGGTGTAGGTACAAACATTAAGGCAAAGTTTCTTGGATTATGGTGTCATCTTCAGTTTGAAAATAAATGTTTGTTATCATAATTAATGGTGGTTGGGGATTCAAAGGTTGTAATAGATTGGTTTGTTGGGAAGTGACACTTAAATTCTCTCCCCTTACTTCCCTGGAAGAAGAATATTTTGGACCTCAAACAGTATTTCAGGTGGATAAATTGCATTCATGTAAATAGACAGTTCAAATCCTGGGGAGACTCACTACCGAAACGTGCCCTGGGGAAGCAGATTGGGTGGTTGATATTTGAAGAGTACATAATGATGTGGTGATTAGAACTGGTACTCATCACATGTTCTAGAAAGGACATTGGCAGATATAATATTGAACTTCAATCAATTTTATGAATGTTTTTGTATTTTTGGTATAACTTACTCTAGTGATAGAAGGTCTACCTGAGGTAAAAGCATATTTGGACAAAGCATATAGTCTGTACAGGAAAAAAAAACCTTTTTGTTTGACAGGTTAAGCATGGTTTGTAAACTGCAAATTTTTTTTTACTGGAAATTTTCGTTTGATTATACTTGAATATCAATGAAACTACTTTTAATGGGTGAAAACAAAAGTTTCCATTTATTTCCTTGTCTCTCTTTCTCTTCCCTTCGCCCCCTCTCTCCCTCACTCTCTCTTTCTCTCTCTCTCTCTGATATGTCACACAGATGCATACCATGAATGTGAACTGCAAGAAAAGACCAACAAACTCTCTTAACCAGTATGGGGCACTAGTTTACTCAATGCACACTTCAACATAACACATGTCGACACTCCTTGACAACAAACAAAGAGAGAGAGAGAGGCACACCAATTTTATTTGGTGCGCAACAAAAATACACAGACACCCAGTAAATCGAATTACACAGTAGAGAAGAGAGGAAATACATTCGGAAAAACTTCATCAAGTTCATTAGAGAGAAAAAATCCCCCTTTAATAATGCAACACGACTTCTTGCAATGTTAGTTGCTGCTTTATTTTCTGCAACACTCTGTGCATTCAGACTAGTGAGGGTTGTTTCTCGTAGCAATGGACTAACACAAATTGACTAACCATTTATTTAGGAATATCCTTGATTACTATACTAGTGAAGGATTTATTACAATTATATCAACTGACTCACACTGACACAGATCATAAAAATAATATAGTAACTATTCCCTTTAATGCCTTGCTTACTGGACTAGTGAGATCAGATTACAATAGAAATTTTTGAGTGACTATTGATCCTCTTCTACTGGTTGTCTAAGGAAGGTAGACACCCTTCTTGGTGGTACAATTCCTCCCTATTTAGATCTTAAAGCATCCATTATTTCTCTAGAAACTCGGGAAATCGTTGCTGCATTGTCTTTGTTGTCATCCATTTGGCATGTGTGGAGTTTGTCCCTGTCGGTCGACTAGATAGGAAACATGTTGTTACCGACGTGTGATCCTGGTCTATATATCCAGAATCTGATAGTGCATTAATGAAGGTTGAAAATCAAGAATATTGTCCATTGGATGTTGGAAGGTTACTACATCTTCAATAATTTGCAACTCAAACAATTTTAAGTTGTTGATGTCTAGAACGTCATGTATGCCCAAATGTACTGGAAGGTCCAAACAATATGCATTCTCTCCAATGAGATCCAATATTGTGTATGGTCCATAGCATAAGGGATGCAGTTTGTGATGATGTCCTTTGAAGCATTGCTTATCCATTTGCAACCACATTATGTCCCCTGGTTGGAGTGCCAAAGGAGTACGATGTTTGTCGTGACGTTGCTTGGCACGATACTGCACATCTTGCAAGGCATTTGAAACTTGAGTGTGTCACTGTGATACATTCTAAAATAATCTACAGGCAGCTTGTTATTCTTGATGTTGATGTGTTGATCCTGATGGGGCCAAACTGATAGGAATATTTGTAGGTGCAAGTGGTTGGAAGCCAAAGAAGACCTTGAATGGCGAGAATCCCGTGGAAGAATGTGTGGCTCTGTTGTAGCTATGTTGTAGGATGTGGAGATAGGAATCCCAATGTTTATTCTTGATGATGTAGTTGCGAAGAGCATGGACCAAGGTACAATTTACCACCTCTATTTGACCGTCGGTCTATTGGTGGAAAGTTGTGGAAAAACAGAGCTGATCGCCTAGTAAAGACCAAAGAATACACCAAAAGGAGCAAAGGAAGCGAGAGTATCGATCATAAATGATACTACTGAATAGACTGAAGTGTGGAGAAATATGACGGAAGAACAAATCAACAGTTTGAGGTGTGGAAGTGGTGTTATGGCAAGGGAGAAAGATTTCCATCTTTGAGAAACAACAGACAATAAACCAAATGGCATCATGCTTGCACAAAGTTGTAGGAAGGCCACTAAAAAAGTCCATAGAAATATATTCCCATGGGAAGGAGAGGATTAGTAAAGGTTGATAGAGACTGTGCTTGTGATTAGAAGGTTTACTTTGTGAACAACGAGCAAAAGTGCGAATGAAGCGTTCTACTTGTCTGGAAATGGATGGGAAATAGAAGTGGCGTTGGAGGTGGAGAAGTGTTTTGGCAGTCCTGAAATGTCCACTGCAGGAGGAATCATGTGCTTCTTTGATGAGAATCAAACGATCCTATAATTGTGGAACACATATTTGATAAAGGCGATAGAGCCACCCTTCCTGGATGGTATAATCTAGAAACAACGTCTGATTGATGGTTGTTGTAATGATCCCTAGATATCTTTGAAGGATGGATCTGCATCATACATGTCTTTCCAGGAATCATATGCCACACATATCTCTGCTAAGATATGCATGACTTGTGTTGGTGGTCGGCTTAACAAGTCTTCCATATTGTTAGTGACTCCCTTCTTTTATTTAATAACTAGATGAAACTGTTGTATGTAGGCTTCCCACTTCAGGTGTCGTTGTTCCTACATTTTAGACCGTGAGTTGATGAAGATGTGTGGATGATGGTCTATGTGTATAATTGTTTATTTTACCAAAATATAATGGCGCCATTATTTCAACGCCTACACCAAGATTTAGAATTATTTTTCATAGGTACTATAATTGATATTTGTGTCATAAAGTGTCTCGGAGTGGTATGCCATCGGGTGACCTCCCTCTTTAAGTATTATTCCAATAAAAAATTGAGAAGCATTCGTCTCAATTTCAAAAAGTTGGACCAAGTCCAGAAATTGGAGGACCGAAGCATAGCATAAGGTTTGTTTTAACTTGTCAAAGTGACATTGGGCATCTACAAAACATATGAACTTATGTTTATTTGTTAAATGATGCAACGAACGAGCCAACTGGGAGAAATGGAAGACCAATCTTCTATAAAAGTTAATGCCTCCCATAAAATGTTTAATAAGAACTGTAGATGTTGGCGCTGGACAATGAGAGAGGGATTGCACTCAAGAGGGATCTGGGCGCACCCTTGTTTGGTCCACAATGAATCCTAAATATTTCACATAATTTTGGGCAAAGTAGGATTTATTTTCTTTCACATGAAGCTGATGTTGTCGCAGTAATTCCAATATTGTGAGAACATGCTGAAGATGTTCATCCAATGACCTATTGAAAACCAAAATATCGTCAAGGTAAATAACGACAAACTTACCCAGGTGTGGCCGGAAGATGTCGTTGATGAGCCTCATAAAAATTTTCGGTGCATTTATCAAGACGAAGGGCATGACCAACCACTCATAAAGACCAAACTTGGTCTTGAATTTTGTTTTCCATATATCAGTTGGCTTCATGTGCACTTGATTATAGCAAGAAGTCAAATCCATCTTAGTGAAGAAGGAGGCCCATTGTAAATGGTCAAGCATATCCTGAATCTGGGGTAAGGGATAGTGGTTTTTAATTGTGTCTTTGCTGAGGGTACGGTAATCGGTAACCAGACACCATTCAATAGTTTCCTTCTTGGGGATAATGAAAGCTAGAGAGGCACAAGGGGAAGAGGAGGGTTGAATATGGATAGATTCTAGGAGTTGGTCAATTTTTCATTTAGTTTCTATGGCTTCTTTGGGAGTCAGTCGATAGGAGGGTGCATTGGGAAAGGATGTGCCAGGAATCAGGTTGATGGAATGGAAAATGTCTCGGGGGGTGGTAGCTCGGTGGGTGGTTGAAACACATATGAAAATTCATGGAGGAGTGGGAGCATGACAGGAGGTTCCATATTAGTAAGGTTCTCAAGATTAAGAGGGCGTACCAAACACATAGATACATATTTGTTGTTAATAACATGGTGAGTGGTTGTTGTCTCACGATGTAGCATGTGGGAAGTGGGAGGCATTGAATTAAGAACATATGTCCGTCCTTCATGTTGAAGGTGGTACTGATGGGATTTTGTGTGATATATTGTTTGTCGTTCTTATTAGTATGGGAGACCCAGGAGGAGGTCGACACAGTCTAAAGGTGATACATCATAGACCACAATGTCGTGGAAGGGGCCAATGGTGAAGGTTATTGCGCAACACTAGGCGATAGTGATGGGGGGTCCTCCCTTTTGTACCCAACCAAGTTTATAGGGATTTGAGTTAGGGGTGGTGGGGAGTTGAATATGTTGGACTAAGTCTTGGGAGACTAGATTCTTTTGGCTTCCATTGTCCAAAATGAGAGTGGTGAGTTCATGTTTACTTTGGCATTTGTGTGGAAAGAGGGGAATGTTAGTGCGACCCGGTTCTGGCGTTTTCATGAGAATTAGGGAAGGGTCGGCTTCAGTGGGGTTGGTGAGAGATATGGCTTATGGTTGTTTGGGAAATTTAGTGGGGGTGATGTCTGCAAACAAGGTCTTATTTGTGCAGATATTTTTAATGGCTCAATAGTCAGAAGATTTGTGGGAGTTGGTCTTGTGAAAAGTACCCCAGACCGCATTTTTGGGCACTGAAAAAGAAGAAGGGTAAGTTTGTGGATGAGAAGGAGTCGGGTTAGAATCCTAGGTTCTATTTTACGGATAGTGGATTTGAGGAGTGAACTTTCATTTTACAACCAGACACAATGAGACATAAATAATGACAATGATACATTAGCCTATAGAAGTGTCTATTTCTTCTTAAAATCCAAAGAATATGTGTGGCAACAGTCAAGGGAGATTATATGTTCACTCCAAGAGAAATTATAAACAAATATATCCCCAAGAGGCCAAACCATTTATGTTCTAACCACTTTGCAGATAATTCAAGGATGAAATGACCGCTAGTTATGAAATGGTGGAATTTTATTTTTATACTCCTTTCCTCACTTTAGTTAGGTGTATGGAATTGAAATACGATGAGAAATGTATTAATAGTGAGGGACAAACATTTTTTATTGTAGCTCTCATGGTTTTCGACCTTCCCTATTTCGCTTCATGATGCTTTGGTTGTACAACATAATGCTCAACTATGTCCATTATGAATTGGGAAAGTTTTAAAAAGGAGTGAAATTGATGATAAAACCAAAATTCTTCTTAGGATCAACTAGAAAATGAAATATCATTGAAAAGTATTGATGAGTACTTATACAATGTAATACATTTCTCTCATATTTTCCCCACCCCCAAGTTATAAATCTTATTTGACAATGTGACCTACTTATTCTTCTACCCAGAAACCTTGTTGGGTAAGTTGCATGAACAACACCCTCAAAAATAGTTTGTAGACTTGTGACAAATCTAAGTTAGTCATCTGATCTTGAAATGGGAAAAATGATAAATCATTGAGAAGGTATCAAGGTATATACTCTAGAAACTATAAATTTATAATTTGACACCCAACATCACCTCTTAAACTGTGAACCTCTACCACTAAATTGATACCTTAAAAATAGTCCTAATATCACAAAATTTCATTCTCAACAAACAAGGGTCAAATATAAACATATGATATAATTTTGGAAAGGTATTGAACATCCCTACATTATCATTCTGACCAATTTTCTCCTTGGGTCTTAGAATATAATCTAATCAATGAATTCATGAATATAAAATTTGGATCCCTCGGACACATGCAACTTGTGCACTTCACATATTAGGTGTATGAAATCTAAATTAGAAAAAAGAGGACTCATTGGAAAGGTTGTCAATCTTGGAAATTTCAAAAAGCATGCTCACATATGATGAGATATTTCCGAACTATTATCCATGACTATGAGAGTCATTAAAATCTTCAAGTTCCTCTCAATTTCACTATGATATTTTACACCCAAAATGTAGGATACCACGTCATTGTTGTAAGAATTTGATTAATCTCTAGTAAATCCTATTTTTTTTATTTTTTATATCTATTAGTTAGATTACAAATAAACATGAATGCTTTCATAACATGACATTTTAATGCAATGAATCCCAAGTTTCTTTTACATGGTAGTAAAAGTGTTGTAGCTTATGTTGTTCAGAAGTCACCCATCTCTAGTAGGAGAGAGATCCCATACAATTTCATACTAAAATCCCTATTTGAATCTACAAATGCAACTAATATATGAAAAAAAACAAGACGCACTTATATAAGGTCATCTACTACTGTGTCTAGTGAACCCAAAAAGAGGATAGCATACAACTTAGGTAAGGCCATACCATTCTAGATCTAACAAAGCACACAACAATCCTATATATTTAATGGATATAAACCACAAAACAATTTAGGGGAGTGAGCAACTGCAAAAATTTCAAACATGCACTTGTCAATGCTGAGACTTGTCAAGTTGATATCTTAGTTTTAGGATACTAAAAATTATAATGTATTTCCCCTCAAAAGACATAATAAGTACATAAGCGTCTTTGGGGTTGATAGAAGGGATCCCTCCCCTAGCCATGGTAGGAAGGAACTACTCAACTCTTGGCATGAAGCACAAAATAGGTCACACTAGGAAGTACCATTAATTAGTTCTTGCTTCTCAATGAAAAGGGGTTTTTATACGCCAAGAGAGAGTGAAAATTGATCTTTGTAAAGTGAAAAATGGAGTTTCTAAAGTGAAAAATGTGCTTCCAAAAGTAACAATATTGGATTCCAATATTGTAAATTTGGATTTGATATTTGTATTTCAAAATTTGATTTTGTAATTTTTGAAAATGATATTGGCACTTTTAGAATTTGACCCTAGTGCATCCAAACGCATTAATACAACATATGTAAGCAACAACTGTGGACCACCCAAGCCATGATGACTTAATCATTTGATCTAAATCATGCATGTAATGACCCACAAGTGAACTGCCCCTAGTTTGTAAATACTTGCAAACAAACTTGGTGTATTACTAGCCCTCACTCCCATAATTTAGGAAGATCATTTTCGCTTAGAAATGGTTTGAGCACTAGAAGACATTTGGGTAAAATTCAAATTCGATTCATTCATTAGAATAAATATTCGGGTAAAATTTAAAATTGGATTCATGCAATGTTGACATATAAAATGTTGTTAAAACATCTTCCCAACGTGCACATGAGGTTGTGGTATAACATAAAATTCAACAATCCACTGCATATAGGTTTTGAGCTCCATCATCTCACTAGAAAAAACTACAATATTGGTGTCATTGATCACTAGGCCATAAATCATTTGAATCTCATGTTAATCATTTGAATCTCATGCTAGAAGGACAAGAGTAATTATCCGGGATAAAGACCCTTGGGATTCTTGTGCCTAGGTGCTTTTAATGTTATGATTTACTATATAATGTTGAGGTTTAACCTATTGATTCCATACCATAAATAAATTTTCACTCCCCCCAAAAAATAACACTAAATTGTTAACATCTAATTCAAATGTGCGAATTTCTCAAAAGAGGAAAATCATAGGTATTGAAATTTTTTTCCTAAAAAGAAATAAAAGGGTTTCTGCTTGTAATCCTTTTCTATTGAGTTTCTTAACAACTACCTCAATTTTGGCATCAGGATTGTCAAGGCTCTTGATGAAACCTCTGTACACAGACCCAAATCCTATGGGTGTCTACAGTCCAACGTAATCACTCAAGACTCACTAAAAACATAGTTTCACAACTCCAATATCAATTCCAACCACCCATCTCTCTTCCCCGTCAGCTCACACAACCCAAGGGATGATATTTATTTCTATGCACCACAATCCCTTAGACAATATCCATCCCCTCCAAGGTTCTAGCATAGACCGAATAGGAATATATCTACTGGGGGCTCCAGGAAATCTAGCTTGAATAGGAGTTCTCATACAACAAGATCACTTGTTATTGGGTAAATTTTCTCAACAGAGAATCACTAACATGCATAATAAACTCATGTTCAACATAATTTGCAGCTTCAACAAATTGTCTTCAATACTCACTATGGCTAGCCACTCTTTCCCCGCATTCAACTCTGGTTTTCCTCACCTCTTGTTAAATGTAAAAATTTATCTTGTTTCCTACTCGAATTTCCTCTTTTCCCATGCTTTCTTGACTCTTACTTTCCCCCCAAATATGATTACACTCAAAGGGATAAATGGCTAAATGAAAAACTGATTAATGAAGATGGATTAAGACTAGAGGAATATGAAAACCTCTCAAAAACTCCATTAATACCCCTCTCTTGTGGAACATAGCCCCCTCCATTACTATGATTCCACCCACAACTATATCTATGGATTTGAGCCCCATTCTTAGTGTTGAAAACTTCCTAATGTCACTAATATTCCCATTAAGACACTATGGATAACCTTGGGAGTTCATGAATGATGGTTGAAATATTCCATTAGGGCATAAGGCCCAAGTTTCCTCCCCTTACATTATCTAAAACCCCGAGACACTTAGATATGACTGAAACCCTACTAATGTTGTTGATGTCTCGACTCATAGGTAAAGGATACCCCCTATATGTCATATGTAGTGGTTTGAGGTGTTGTTATTGGCCCTCAATGCCAAAAATATTCCATTAGGACCTAAGGATTGGGTTTCCTCCAGTAAACATGTCAACGGATTTGAAACCCACATATACTGCTTAAATCATCCTAATGGCACTGAAATCCCCATGCTTAGGCCAAGGATACCTTCAAGATATATTTTGTGGTGGTTTGAGGTATATTTATTGATCCTAGGTGCATAGAGGCTTCCTTTAAGGTCAAAGGCCCGAGTTTCCTACCTTAATCATGTCTATGGCCCTAGGATCCATAACTAGTGATATTTCCTCCCAATTCACCCCTATCCCTATTCTAAGGTGAATGATCCTCTTGAGTTTTTATATGTGTTGATTCAACACATCATTATTGGTTGTGGATTCCTAAAAGATTCCTTTACTTCTTAAGGTCTATGTTTCTTCCTTCAAACATGTCGAGGGCCCCTATACCTATTTGTAGTGATCAAAACATAATTATGGTCTTAATTTCCAGGCATAGAATTTAAGAATACCCATAGGAATACGTGTGGTGGTTTGAGGTGTCTTTCTTGGTAGGATTTCTAGAAGATTATTTTAGGGCCTAAGGTAGATGTTTTCTCCCTCAATCATGTCCACAATTGTGTTTAATTATTGTTAAGAATAATTTTGTAATGAACATTTATTTAAAGTGACAATAATTTAAAAAGAAAATAATTGAATTTAGATATTTGCAAAATAAATGTTTATGTCATTGATGGTGAGTGTTTACTTGTTTGAATAATATAACAAATAAATAATGGAATTCCATTAATTGCAAAATAATTATTTGTGAACTCATTTTGTATGTGGTACAAAACCTCAGAAATAAATCCTCAACATTTATTTGCTTAAAAAAAATAAAAATTGAATTGAGTTATATGCAAATTAATTATTTGTAATTCTTGTGTTTATGGTGCAAAGCCTTGTAAATGAGTGTTGTAAATCATGAGCATTTATTTGTTTGAACAATATAAAAATAAAGAATTAAATTGAATTATTTACTTTCATTCTACTTTTGAATTTAGCATACAACAAGTTCTTACCATACATAATAAGATACTCATTTTCCAATAAAGTTAAAAAACACTACACTCTCGAAATATGGTGAGAACATTTCTGCATTCAAAAATGTAATTTAAAAAAACACATTTCTGCATTAAAAAATGCAATTTAAAAAACAAAAAATTGTGATTTGGGACAGATATATGTAGCTAGATATAAATGGTGTTAATACCACCACTATACACCACAAAATATAAATAGTGCTATCTTATGCTATTAAAAGATGGGTTTTCTTATTTTGTACTAGATGTTTGAGGGTTTCAAAGTTCGTATATCTTGAAAATGGAAAATGTATTGGTTTAATTATACTAAACAAAATTTATTTTAAGTAAATTTTCTTTATAAATTTGACATAAATTTTAAAACTTTGTTGAAATTACAAATTTTAACAGAAATTGTAATATAAAATTATTTCAAAACTTAAATAAATAAATAACTTATAATATCAAAATGTTTGAAATAGAAAATTCCCTTACCAAAATCAAAATATTTCCTCACCTAATTCTATCAACTTACTTATACAATTAAAAAGACTAATGCACAAATACCAAACCCTCATATTTTTTAACCGTAGCCACTTTTTTCCCTACCACTTCTCAAGCGCTTCTACTACTTCTCGAGGGACTAGTATAAATCGGGAGAAATATTCCCTCCAGAGTTTCCTTACTACGGCAAGTCCTCCGGCGCAAACGAATAAAGACGACATAGGTTGTCCTATCTCCAGAAATCTCGACGTTTTCACCTTGCTCCGGCACATACCTCCTCTCTCGCACCGTTTTCCATTTACTTTGTTTTTCATTTCCACTTCCATGCTATGTCGTGCACCCATGTATATGCATCCATGCATACGACTTGAAATTTGAATTTAGGCGGGCTTGAAATTTGAATTGAGAGGCAGTATTGAAACTAGAAAATGAATTTAGCAAACACATATGTTTAATGGTTATTTGTCTTCGGAGAAAACATGCTTGGTGATCCAATCCTCGCCCTGGCGATTCTCATTACAGAGGAACACGAGGGTTATTTTTCATTTCATTTCAGGAGGCCAGGGAAAGAGTTTCTTGTCTTCATCATCTTCTTCTACTAGGAGATTCAAATCAAAGAACCGAGGTGTCACCTTCGTCATTTTAGGAGGAAATAGTTGGGTGTCTACCACCCTCGAGGAGAAGGAAGTATCACAATAAGAGGTTGCATGAATTAGATTAATACCTGCGGCCACTCCCACCAACTCGTGGACTTTATGTTTTTTTATTTGAATCCCCACAATCCTCCCGAACAAAGCCATTGCCACAGGCCACTGCTACAGAACACCACCACCATAGTCGACAAGTTTGAGGGAAGGACTAGGGTTGTAGTGAGGGTTTTCCTTTGGGTTTTGACGGGCAACGGGAAGATGTGTTAAGCCGTAAATAGTGGTGCATTACCCCTCAATTGGGGCATATTACATTAGTAATGTTATTTTATTTATGTTGGCTTGAGTCCATTAGTTGTAATTGTACCTCCTAGTATCCTATATATACCAAGGAGACATTTTCATTTGGAATAATCTTCTATTTGGACATTTATGTGGGCATAAGGAGGTTTCCCCATCGAAGAGGCTTATTCTCTAAATTTCTCTTTTTTTCAAGGTGTCGAGTACTTATTTTTAGGTTTTTCTATGCTATATTGATATTTGGTTCTTAACATATGGTATCAGAGCTCAAGGTCTTTGGGTTTCAGTGCTACATCTGAGACACCTCATAATTTTTGCTATAAATGTTTTTCTACAACGTTTTAGAAGGAACGAATTGGAGGATATTTAGAAAACGGATCAAGGTACGTTGGGTTAAAATTTCATCTCCCGAGGCCTTATACTTTCGGAGATACATCCTGTGTAAGATAGGGTTCTGGAATCATCCTGAATTGAGTCATTGTGGAATTTTCGGTATAAAATGTTTTATGAAACGTTTCATACCTTGAACTACGAAGGCTATTCACATAAATTAGTAAGGTATCTGTGGTTAAACATTCATCTTTTGGGTCATCTTACATTTGTAGATACACCCTATGGAAGATAGGGTATCTGACTAGTCCTATTGACTAGTCTCAAGCAGGTGTTCCTGGTAAAACAATCATAACTTCTTCCTAGACTATCCAAATTGAGTGAGACTGATTGCATTGGATAGTGGATAGTCTGTAGTATATCTGATACGATTTTCAAGATTTGATATCAATTATTGTGTGAGGGGCACGCTATACAAGTGAGATCTTCTGAAAAGGACAAAACTCAACAAGTTGTTGGGAAGTTACCATAAATTCCACTTGGCACATCCAAATTTGATCAGACTTATGGCATTGTAGAGAAGAAATATCAGAGAACTAGAAAAAAGAAAGTTTCATACCTAGAAGGGCTGAAACTTTGGAGATACAGTAGAAGAAAGATTGTCTAGAAGAACCACCTCAAAATCAAGGTTCAAAAGTGATACTTGGCCAACATGCCACCCAAAAAGGGAACTTCTACACCAAATAAGACTCCAGACAATCCTACCTGGATTCTTGATGAAGGTGAAGAAATGTGTAGGAACATAAATGAATTACAAAAGAAGACAATGACAAAAGATGAATTGGAACCAATAATGGATACTAAGATGGATGGTTTAAAAAGGAAGATCATGGAAGGATTAAAAAATTTCCTAATAGAGAGGACACCTAAAAGTGAAAATGTGTCCCATGAAATTCATGATGAGGACACAAGGAAGATGAATCAATAATGGAGAAACTCCAACTTTGGGTTGAAGACCAACCATGTTCCTAAGATCGATATGAGGAAGTTTGATGGCAAGGACCCAATCACATGGATACTTAAGATGGAGCAATTCTTTGATTTACATAATGTGCCACATACACAAAAGGTAAGAATTGCTTCTTTATATTTAGAACCCAATCAATTTGTATGGTATCTATAGTTTTGTTCTCTCAAATCACTCATCACTTGGACAATTTTCACGGAAGAAATGATAGCACACTATGAGGATACAAGGAACAATACCTTCTTTAGCCAATTGATAAATCTAAAACAAAAGGGTTCAGTTACAGAGCACATTGAGAACTTCCAAAGATTGAATATAAAGGTAACAAATATTCCAGATGATCACTTGATTGATGTATTCATAGGAACTTTAAAGGATAACATTCAACATGAGGTTCCCCTTTAGGAACCCAAATCATTTGAGAATGCATTAAGGGTGGAAAGAAATGTTGAAAGTAAAAATATGGCTATGGCTACTATAAGGACCAATCCTAACATATATAGAGAGAATAATGCTCCTTCTAAAACACCTCAACCTACAAGGTTGACACCTCAACAATTGGAGGAAAGAAAAGCAAAAGGTTTATGCTTTAATTGTGATAGAAAGTACAGTAAGGGACATAAGTGTGGTGGGAAGAAATTATTCTACATAGATTGTGAAGAGGGAGAAGAACAAGAACAAGAACAAGAACCATCTCAAGATGAAAATGTAGAAGCAATTTCGTCTGGAGAGTTGACTCCCACGATATCATGTAATTCATTGGCTAGAATTAGCACTCCTCAAACCCTCAAGATCGAACGATATATCAAAAAGAAAAAGGTAATACTCCTAACTGATTCTGGTAGTACTCATAATTTCAGTCACTATAAATTAGCCAAAGCTCTCAATTTCTTTGTATATCCAACGTCAGAGTTTCAAGTAATGATTGCAGATGGAGGAACTATCAATTGCTCAGGAAATGCAATAAGATCAATCTTACTATGGGGGAATATGTAATGAATAGTCCAATGATTGCTATACCCATGGGTTGTGCTAATGTTTTACTAGGAATCCAATGGTTACAACCATTAGGAACAATGGCTTTTAATTTTCAAGAACTTTTCATGAAATTTTCATTGGAAGGAAAAGAAATTGAGTTAAGAGGTATCACAGGGAAACCCAATAAGGTGATAATCTCTAATGACATGAAAAGATTATTGAAAAAGGGGCATCAAGGTGTTATTGCACAACTGTTCTCACTAGATGTTCAAAAATCTAAGCCATCTATTCCTCTAGATCTCCAAGGGATCATTGATAAGAATTCCAAAGTATTTGAAGATATTCCACCCACTCAAAATCATGATCACGATATTCACCTAATCCCTGTTAGTGTTCCTCCTAACATCAAGTCGTACAAATACCCTTATTCCCAGAAGAGTGAAATTAAGCACATGGTTGAAGAAATGTTGGAGGTTGGCATTATTAGACCTAGCCAAAGTTCTTACTTTGCACCGATGGTAATGATATTCAAGAAAGATGGCTCATGGCGTATGTGTCCAGATTATAGAGAGCTCAACAAGATCACTATTAAAGATAAGTTTCTCATTCCCATCATTGATGAATTGTTAGATTAACTACATGGAGAAATTCATTTCACAAAGTTGGATCTTCATTCAGGGTATCATCAGATTAGATTGAAGGAAGAAGATATCCCAAAAACAACATTCCAAACTCATGAAGGACATTATGAATTTTTGGTCATGCCTTTTGGCCTTACAAATGCACCTTCCACATTCCAAGGGTTGCTGAATTCCATTTTCAAGCCCTTCCTTCGAAAATTTGTGTTAGTATTTTTTTATGATATACTAATCTATAGCAAGTCTTGGGAGGATCATGTGCGACATGTTGACAAGGTGCTACAACTACTAAAGGAGCAACAACTATATTCC
>ML779570.1:58227-82034 GCA_009831015.1 Picea engelmannii
ACAACTACTAAAGGAGCAACAACTATATTCCAAACCATCCAAATGTTTCTTTGGAGTGAAGGAGGTAGAGTATTTGGGTCATATTGTATCTCATGAAGGTTTCAAGGTAGACCCTAATAATATTAAGGCCATGATGGACTGACTGATTCCCAAAACATTGAAGAATATTAGAGGATTTTTGGGTTTGATAGGTTACTACCGCAAGTTTGTTCAACACTATGGAAGAATAGCAGCACCTTTAACGACACTAACAAAGAAGGATGCATTTTCATGGACTCCAAAGGAAACTAAATCTTTTGAACAACTTAAAGAGGTGATGTGCAAAGCTCCTGTCTTGACCACTCCAGACTTCGCAAAAACCTTTATTGTGGAATGTGATAACTCGGGAAATGGAATTGGTGTTGTCCTAATGCAAGAAGGAAGGCTCGTGGCTTTTGAAAGTCTACCACTCCAGGGAAAGGACTTACACAAACCCATTTATGAGAAGGAAATGATGGCAATACTACATGCATTGAAGAAATAACGTCCTTACCTAATAGGTAGGCACTTCAAGGTCAAAATAGATCATGATAGTCTTAAATACTTCTTGGAACAAAGACTATCTTCAGAAGAACAACAAAAATGGGTGACCAAGATATTGGGTTATGATTTTGAAATCGTCTATAAAAAAGGGAATCAAAATGTTGTGGAAGATGCACTCTCAAGAAATGATGAAGATGTTGAGGCCTTTATCTGTGCTATCTTGATCATCCAACCCGATTGGATAATAGAAGCAAGGGATGAATGGAAGAATGACGAAAAAGTGTGGCCTCTCATTCAAAGGTTGCAGCAGGATTCCAATGCATCAGATACATTTAAATGAAAAAATGATTCACTATGGTACAAAGATCGCTTATATTTATGTAAGAAATCCCAGCTCAAACAAAAGGTACTATTGGAATTGCACACCTCTTCAGTAGGAGGGCACTCAGGATTTTTGAAAACCTACCATAGGGTCAAGAAGGAATTTTTTGGGATGGCCTTAAAACTAATGTTCAAAGGCTTGTGGCAGAGTGTTTGGTTTGCCAACAAAATAAGGTGGAAACAATTAAGACCCCAGGTCTTTTACAACCATTAGCCATCCCAAGTCAACGCTGGGAGGAGGTTTCCATGGATTTCATCACAAGGTTACCGAAGTCTGAAGGAAAGAGTGTCATCATGGTTATTGTTGATAGATTGACCAAGTATGCACACTTTTGTGCAATCTCCCATCCCTTCAAAGCCAGCACAATTGCCACCGCTTTCATGGAGACATTTCAAAATCTACATGGCAGCCCAAAGATTATTGTAAGTGATAGAGATCCCATATTCACATGAAATTTTTGGATAGAATTATTTTCTTGTTTTGGTACTCAATTGGCCCATAGCTCATCCTATCATCCTCAATCTAATGGACAAACCGAGATAGTGAACAAATGTATGGAAGGATACCTTCTTTGCTTTGTCTCTGATAAACAAACACAATGGGTCAAATGGTTACCCTTGCCAGAATGGTGGTATAACACTTCATTTAATACCGCAACAAAAATGACACCATTTATGGAACTCTATAGATACCACCCTCCTTCCATCACTTCCTCTCTAAAAGAAAAATATAAGGTTCAAGTGGAAGATCACATCGAGCATCAACAACAAGTTCTCCAAATATTAAAGGACAACCTGACCATGGCACAAAATTGCATGAAACAACAAGTAGATCAACATCGTAGTGAAAGATGTTTTGAAGTAGGCGATTGAGTGTTTTTAAGACTACAACCATACAAACAAATGTCCCTCAAGAAATCCAGGAAGGATAATAAATTATCACCAAAGTACTATGGCCCTTATAAGGTGTTGCCAAAAATTGGTACTATGGCATACAAATTCGAGTTGTCTGCATCTTCACGAATACACCCAATTTTCCATGTTTCATGCTTAAAGAGGGTTATAGGTGACAAGATCCTAGTTCAAACTATATTGCCAGAACATGACGAGGAAAGAAAAATCATATTGGAGCCTGAAGCCATCCCTAACACAAGAATTCATCAGTTGAGGAATAGATCCATTTCAAAGTATCTCATTAAATGGAGGAAAATGCCGGCTGAAGATTCCACTTGGGAAGATGAGTCTTTTATACAGAAGCATCCAGAGTTGCTCAAGCATTGCGAACAACACCTGTCTTAAGCGGAGGGGCATGTTAAGCCTTAAATAATGGCTCATTACCCCTTAATTGGGGCATATTACATTAGTAATGTTATTTTATTTACGTCGGCTTGAGTCCATTAGTTATAATTGTACCTCCTAGTCTCCTATATATACCAAAGAGACATTTTCATTTGGAATCATCTTGTATTTGGACATTTATGTGGGCATAAGGAGGTTTCCCCCTCAAAGAGGCTTATTATCTGAATTTCTCTCTTTTTCAAGGCGTTGAGTACTTATTCTGAGGTTTTTCTATGCTATATTGATATTTGGTTCTTAACAAGATGAAACTCAAAAGTCGTAGTCCAACTCCCTGTCATTGCCCACTCCCTACATTCCCATTCCACTCCTTGCAGTCCTACTGTAGAATGCAACGTTGTTGCATTGTGTGGTGCATCTCTCGTTGTGACAACAACTAGTTTTGAGGAAGAGATCAAGGTGGGGAGAAGGGACATTGGTTTTGGCATTGGGTCCTTTTAGATATTTGGCATCTTTTTCATATTCCCTAGCTACCTCCTCGACAATGTCCTAAGTTCCAAACCAAAAACAAATTTTACAGGAGAGATCTCAATATATCAACATCTCAGAAAATTATAGTATTTGATTCATGGTATCTTTCCCCTTTGTTCATAACTTACACACATTAAAATGTAATTTATGAACAAAGGGGAAAGCTA
The DNA here is from genome assembly GCA_009831015.1 of Picea engelmannii. Lineage (NCBI taxonomy): Eukaryota > Viridiplantae > Streptophyta > Pinopsida > Pinales > Pinaceae > Picea > Picea engelmannii. The sequence continues at coordinate 61,125 of ML779570.1, forward strand.
CTACGAAGCCAATACTATAATTTTTTTGAAATATTGATATATTGAGATCCCACCAGTAAAAGTCATTTTTGGTTGGCTGGGACACCATCGAGGAGGAAGATAGGGAATATGACAAAGCCACCAAATATCTAAAAGGATCTAATGCCAAAACCAATTTCCCCTCTCCCCACTTCAATCTCCTCCTTGAAACTAGTCGCCGTCACAACAAGAGATGCACCACGTAGTGCAACAACGTCGCGTTCGACAGGAGGGTTGCAGGGAGTGGGCAATGACAACGTGAGAATTATTAGTTCTATTACAACTTCTGATATTCATCTTCCTATTTCCTGTCGAAACCCAAAGCCAAACCCTCGCCCTAACCCTAGTCCTTCCCTCAAACTTGTCGATTACGATGTTGGTGTTCTGCAGCAGCGGCCTATGGCAATGGATTTGTTTAGGAGGATTGTGGGGATTCAGAGCAACAAACATAAAGGACATGAGTGGGTGGGAGAGCCTACATGTAAGAATATAATTCATGTAAGCTCTTATTGTGATTCTTCCTCCTCCTGGAGGGTGGTAGACACCCAACTCTTTCCTCCTGAAATGAAAAAGGTGACACCTCGATCCTTCGATTTGAATCTCCCAACAGAAGAAGATGATGAAGACAGACAACTCTTCCCTTGCCTCCTGAAATGAAATGAAAAATAACCCTCATGTTCCTTTATAATGAGAATCGCCAGGGAGAGGGTTGGATCACCAAGCATGTTTTGTTCGAAGACAAATAACCATTAAACATATGTGTATGCTAAATTCATTTTCAAATTTCAAGCCCGCCTCTTGATTCAAATTTCAAGCCCGCCTAAATTCAAATTTCATGTCGTATGCATGGACGCATATCCATGGGTGCAAAACATGGTCTGGCAGTGGAAACAGAGGACAGAGTAAATGGAAAACGGTGTGGGAGAGGAGGTATGTGCTAGAGCAAGGTGAAAACGTTGAGACATCAGAGGTGCGAACGTCGAGACTACTGGAGATAGGACATCCTATGTCGTATTTATTAGTCTGTGTCGGAGGACCTACCAGAGTAAGGACACTTGGGAGGGAAGATTGCTCCCGAGTTATCCTACTCCCTTCTTGAGCACTTCTACTTGCTTTAATTTATCGATTTAGCCTTTATTGCTTTTGTTCTGTAGCGACATAGAGGAAGCACATACAAAGTTGCTATTGCTCCTACGAACAAAACCAATAACAGTATTGTAAGAAGTCTAGGTTTGATGGTTGGTCATTCCTACACCAAAAGTTGTCCAACAAACGGATGGTCAACCGCAACCAATTTTTTTAATAAGTTGTAGGTGGTGGAGCTTGATGTGACAGATTTCAATTCTGCATTTTCCGTCCCTTTCTTAGATATTAGTTGAATTAGAACTTGCTGAAATCTTTGGAATCGTTCTTCAAATTTGAGCATTAATCTCAATTTCATTATTTTAAGTGAATTTGAGCACTACATATTGTCAGAGCAATGGTAAATACGATACATCTAAATATGATACATCTAGATGTCGAGTACATTTAGAAATTTAATGACACATTTATTTTTTTTAACTACAGTAAATGCCATGCTATTCATTGATAGCAGTAGCAATTTTTCATACTAGAGATTTTGACAATTAAAAATCTCAACTTTGGTAATGAAATTTTTTAATTTTACATATTCTAATATAGATACATTTTTAAGAACCATTTTCATTACAATAGTTTAATATTTCACTTTCACTGTAAAAGCTTGGAAGCGCTAACAAGTTAAAAAATAAATTCATAACATACAACACAAGTCCTATAGAAATGAATGAACGTGAAATTGACCTCTGCAATGATGTCTCAAAAGTTGTTTGTGAACTGTGAACAACGCTTAGCATAACATCCTTCAATAGTCAGGTATTCAAATTGCAACTTCAACTTCTTGTGTTTAGCCAAAGACCCACGAACACCTTCGCTAAAGTATTGGTGGGAATTAGAGAGACCAACTTTCTCATCATAAAAAATGGCCTCCGCATGTTCAGGGATTCTCAAAAGAATCATTTTCATTCATTGTGTAGATCTAGTCTCTGTAAATTAACATACAATAAATTTCAATTCTCTTTAATCAGGGGCAGAGATACAATTGTTCGTTACATAAAGTCTAAATGAAACGTTGAAAAAAGAGATATTATTATATGTATTTGTATATCATATTTGTGCTCAAGTCAAGGATGGTTTTTGGAAAAGGCAGTCTATATAACCCCTTTGAGTTTCACGTGTCTCCTAATGTCATCAAAATATAATCTCAACATTTCAATTTTCAAAAGAAAAATAAATAATCATGGAAAAAACCTTTACATTCCCAATTATTCAACTTGTTTGCCAAGTAAAATAAACTCCTAAACGAGAAACAAAAAGCAGTGCAATAAATTCATGGGGGAAAACCTGCAAGAAATTTTGAGAGATCCGTGTATAGAACTCTTAGATGATGTGTTATAGAGGTTTTGACCGTGTCACTATCCTGTGCAGAGCCCAACCTGCAGAACGATCCTAGCTTCCTCCTTCCTACTCAGATCTGGACAGAGTATGTTGTTGTAGCCTACTCATGAAACTCCATGGGAGGAAGCCGCAGATCAATAGTGGGGCAGTGGAAACATAAATGAATATGGTCTAGAATCGATTCTGGAAACAAACGACGAGCCGAGATGAAGAAGAATCATGGAAGTTGCACTTGGAGTCAGAGGAGAATAAGACACATAGAAATAAATGATTCGTTGGTTGGCGATAAACAGATGTCACAATTTGATATGCTTTGGACATACGATGAAGCTTTCGGGAGCAACCTCCCCTTAAAAACATATTCGGTGTAATAACATTTATGTATAGTGGATTTCTATTGTTGGAGTTGCAAATTAATACTTACAATTTTTTCATTAATTAAGCATTGATTAGATTGAAATATCATAAACAATAGTGAAAGTACTACTAAATTGATCTAACACAAGTGATTATTAAAAAAATAGGAGGATCTTATTAACCATATAAAACATTGTCACGTGTAGAAAATATTGATAAGATGTACTATTTATTAAAAAACTACTCTCTATAAACTCCAATGGACGGTTACTCTTTTACATTTCTCTTATCCATTTTGTAGTATTGAAAGAATGAATGTTTAACCATATGTGATATGCATATATCAACTAAAAAAATGTAGGTGCAAGTTTCTACAATTAAACCTAGAAAAAATAATAATTCAAGAACATCAATGTCTATCAAATTAGAAACACAATTAGTCATATCAATAACATGAAACTAATAGAAGAGATGTTGAAGATAGTGGTTGTCAATCATGATAGAAGAGATGTTGAAGATAGTGGATGTCGATCATTAGGTATACCTACATCGACAAACAAAATGTGAGTCATTTTTCTCATTTTCCACTATAACACTAATTTATTTTTGATTGATATATATTTCCAATATATTTGTAAGCATATTGTACAAAACTAGTTGAGTTCCTCCTTAAACATAAGCAATATCTTGACAGTAACTGTGAAGTGCTAGTGTTCAATGGAAGTATTCGTTTGTGTAGATGGGATCAAGCATTTGTCCCTAATGACTTGCTACTAAAATAATTGTTCAACGAAGGTTCACTAAGGATAAATTTTACATATAAGCACTTTAGAATAGATGAGCATTATAATAATCACCATCTGGAACTTTTTAAATTATTCAATGCTAGGGTCCAATATTACTTGAACAAATGGAATCTCCTTGAATTAGCCAAGAATGACAAGCGACATTTTTTACTCACTATTAACCAAATTTATATTTTCTTTAAAATAGAATAAATTAATATAAAAACATTTTCAAGATAAGCATAGCATCTCATGTGTGGCTTTTTTTTCATGGGAAAAAGAAATGTAGCTTTTATTCATAGATGAAATGATAGTTGTGTTGAGGAAAATATATGAAATAATCTTACTGAAGCATTTTCAAATTCTACTTGGCTAAGGAAAAATTAATATCCTAACTCACAAGTATTGATTACAAGTGCTTAGGCTGGTTTTTATAAATAAAAGCTTGCTGACAAATAGACGCTGAAATAAATATAGAGACAAAAATAAATGAACCAAGTCAATAATAGAGTCATTCTCTTTACAAAATTTCATGAAGAAGTTTTGGACCAAAGTCAAACTTAGACATCTCCGATGAAACATAAAAAAGGACCTCTAATAGAAAATAAAAACTGAACACTAAAAGCTGGATCAACTTGCCACAGATTGTTGCCCACTCGACTCTTTGAAAAACAAGTGTCTAAATGATGTAATTCAGCCCTGAATCTTGTTGTTTACAATAAGACCCTTAGTATGCTTCTCCTTCTATTCCTCTTGTTCCTCCCTTTCCTCTTTCCTTTAATAAAATTAGAATTGGTTGAAGTAGTTGAACTACTTCATTAGTTAAATTAACTAAGAACTCAACCAACTTTTTAGTTAGGGGGGAAAGTAATAAATAATAATAAGGGTTTTAAGTAAATAATAACTAGTAGGTGGGACCCCTTGGGACTCCCCTTTAGTTCTTAACAATCATAACATAACTAGTTAATTAAACAAAATCATCCTTCCTTGTGACTCCCATCATCACATTCATGTTTGACAATTTATCTCATTGATATTTGAAATTATTTTCAAAAAAATATATTACTCATATATCCAAAAAAAACATCCTGTCCAAAACTTTTGAAGTCAACCGTCATCAACAATAAATAAAATAAAACTTAAAATCCATAGTTTCCACTCTGAGATGCAATATTTCCCTTGTAGCTGCTGTCACCTTTTGATCTCTTTGAATTTGTCTTTGGTTGTGCTGAGCCTTTAGGCCTAATCTCGCTGATCACATGAGAACAATTGTCCCTCAAATGCATCCAGGAGGACACGGATTCATCAGAGCCATTAGAGGGTGAGGAAGAATATTTTTGTTCATGTCAAGAACATATCAAACATTCTCGAAGGTATAAATTAAAGTTTTGTTCAATGTGACACAAACATCCCCACATCCTCTAATATAGTAAGTCCAACCACAACCTAAAGAAATTGACTCGCTATGGCTCTTATCTTCAATGAAATTTACACACCAGTCCTTGTGACATGTGTAATGGAAGGATGCACCTAAATTGAAAAACCAGGTTGTAGATTTTGTTGATTGATGTTTTGATGCCACAAATGAAAACTCACTTGCTTCTTATTCTTCATCTCTTTCAACAACGTTTGCATGTCTTGATTTTCTTTGACCTCTTTCCAAGTCATACTACCTTTTTCGACAATCTCTCTTGAAGTGTCCAAACTTATGTAATAAGATCTAAATTTAGGTTTCTTACCTACATTGTTGTCATTGTTTTGTTTCTCTTTTACTTTGTATTGTGCAATAAATGCAAATGTTATTATGGAAGAAGTCGATGCTTCAATGTAATCTAGTCTCCTTTCCTTTGACATAAGAATGTTGATAGCTTCTCAAATGTGAGTCTCCCCATGCAAATGCAATGACTCAATAAATTAATCATACAATAACCCCATCATCTACTACCTTCCCAATAACATACAATTGATCATTGAGATTCTTTAGCTGCAACAAATATTTAAAGACTAATCCATTTTCTTGCAACTTAGTGGAAAAAAAAAAAATCAAATATAATGCTTCCCCAACTTTGATGCTTATACTTATTTTTGATATTTGTTCATAAGACATATAATATAGTGGTATTTCTTACCTCTAGAACTAATGCCTCTGCAGCTAACAATTTGAGAAGCAATAATGTTTCTTTATGTTTTTTTTAATTGTAGTCTTCATGATCAATTTATAACCTATCTTCTTTTTCTAAGATGATTTCATCAAAATCTCATAACTAGCTTATTTCCAATCAATTTTTTACTCTCTAAAAAAGCTAAGTGATGCAAACTAACCATTTCAAAACAATGTGATAAGGAAGACCATAATTCAATGGAGGCTTAAAAAAAAATAAAAAAAACTTTGAATCTCTACCCAGTACTCTCACACACTTGCTAGTTGTATGCTTTTCTACTAAACAATTTCTTAATTGCTATACCAAAAAAGAAGATGTTTCAATTGACATTTCTCTATCTCCAAAACGTGCTTGAGGATGGAGATTTCAAATCCTCTACCTTTTAGAAAAACAATATCTCCCCAAATGCTTATGGTGGTTGATAACTATTAATGGTTATTGGTAAAGAGTATTGGAGAAATACATAAGTCCATGTATTATTCCACCAACGACATTGACGACAACAAAATATCTTGCTCACATTGACAACAACAAAATATCTTGCTTAATATTATATACAGAAGGAGCACTTTGACATTGACAACAACAAAATATCTTGCTTAATATTATATGCAGCACATGAAGGAGCACTTTCTGGCAGAAAAATTATTAGAGACGGCCCGGAAAGAGACAAATCATTCGAGCACAGAGTCAAGCACGCAGATCTTCACCTAGACGACAGAAAACAGAGTCAAGGACCGATCTCTTCACTTGAATGGGCATCACACAGAATACAAATCTCTTCACTGAGATGAAGATATTGTCCACCAAACAACTTCCTTCGACCGAAATATGGCTCTGATACCAGATAAGAAGACAATACAAAACAGTGCGGAAATTAAATTACCAGATACATTACAATGCGGAAGTATGGCTCTTAAAGATTACAATACAGTTGGCTTAAATATATATAGGCCAATGTGGCCTCTAACAATTTAATATTTTTCAAGTTTGTAGTAGATAAGAGTTTCCACCTAATATCTTGGGCACAAGAGTGTACCACGAAAATTCTTCATTATTATTATTGAATATCTTATCTTTATTAATCTAATAAACTTGGCTTAGAGAGAAGGTGACAATGAACATGTAATATTTAGTTTAAGTTCTATATAAAGGTGTGGGAATGTATTTATATTACTTCGAGATGTTTTATTCTAGCTTCAAGGTCAAGGGTTGTATTATTTAAACAAGGTAGAGGATATTGACACAACTACTATTTGGGCACAAGGTTTGAAATTAGTTTAGATTGACCTAGAGGGTGAAAGAAGTAGGGTGGAAAATGCTAATCTCAAAACTAAGAAATGAGAATATTAAAAGTTAAGGATATTGGAGTATACACAACTAACTTGGAATAGAAAGCCATGCTTGTTTTTGGAAAATCAAAGCACAAAAAAAAGCTACTTTTATGGTTATAAACTTTGACAATGGATATGATACAAAAATATGGTTATCCTTTAGAAATAAACTTTGACAATGGATATGATACAAAAATAGGAAAAAGTGGACTAGGCATGTGTTATCCATGAATGGGAGCAAGAGAAGATATTTCACGGCAAATTTGAAAGGATGCGGGAAAATTGACTAGTATCACTAATTTATGGATGGGGCGATCTATTGGATAATGATTGATTAATTGGTACAGGAAAAAGATTTAAACATCTGTGGAGAAATTCCATATTTATCTCTTTGGGGCATTTGGCTAACCCATAATCACTATTTATTTAATGACATTTAGAAGCATATATTTCAAGTGTATTAAGAAATTATGGTTTATTTCAAGGTTAGGGAGTTATTGATCAACAAATCAACTCCTTGAGGGTTCTTTGATGGGATAAGTAGGCTCCGGAATATTTGTATAATATTGGAGGGATATTTTTCATCTAAAATAATAATTTCTTTAAGTTCAAAGAAATTTTAAGCTCAGGTAGAAACAATCCTGTTGAAAAAAAAAATAAACCAATTAGCTCTTCTCCTTTCAAACTCCGTCCATGGGTAGAACTTTGATGTTCACCTTTTTTTTTTTCCTTGTGATATCTCATGAATTGTGTTGTGACATCCACATCTTCAAAGTTTCCTTCTTTTGTTTCCAATTCACTCTCTTTAGTGTCTCATTCTTTTTACATTCCTTCATTTATTCCTTTCAACGCCCCTAATTCTTTGTTCACTACCATCCTTCCACCTCTTCCCATCATTTCTACACTTGACCTCCTTTCATCTTCTCTATGTCTTCCTCTTTCTCATTCATCTCTCTCATAGATTTTAACTCCTATATGATACCAAAGGACATAGTTGGGAGTGCAATGGGCCAAATTTACTTTAACCTACTTACTCTAACTTAACCCATAGATAGACTAGATAGTGATATGAAAATGTGTTTGTGAATATAGAGATGCTAATTACATAATTAAATTACCAACAAAGATATAGAACTAGTTTACAATACATGAAACAGATGTCTACTCATTTGCATTTCGTAATATATATAGTTTACAATGTTGATGTTAATTGGGTCTAACATCGATGGTTGAGAGGAGTGTTATCCTCCCAACACAAAATCAGTTCCTCCAAGTGACATGTTGAGATCTTAATGAGTATATTGTTGTATGGGCCTTGAGCCCTAGACAATCCTCCTGACTAAGTACCATCCTCAGAATGGGGGAGCCCTAGACAATCCTCCTGACTAAGTACCATCCTCAGAATGGGGGAGAGTACTTGACGGGTTTCCTTAGGATACATATTTGATTAAAAAATAGTTTACATTGTTGAAACATAACTACACATTGTAACTTCCTCTAACTCCTAACAAACCATTAACTCTAATAAAATATTGGCCAACCAAATTCTAACAGTTTGGATCCTATTTATTCTACTTGTTGGTTGATTGTTGAGCTTCCTTGAACTCTCTTCATGCCTTCATGGGATAATGCTTTTTGTCCATCATACCATCCAAATTGGTATTTTATTGATTTTCCTTCCATTTACAACCTTTCACATGCATTCTTAAAAAAAATGCCCATTACAATACCATGCATTCTTTGTGTCCATCATACCATCCAAATTGGTATCTTATTGATTTTCCTTTCATTTACAACCTTACAATACCCCTTTCACATGCATTCTTAAAAAAATGCCTATTACTAAATCAAGTATACCTAAAATTTGTGTGACTTGAAATTGTATCTGACATAAATACCTTTATTAATGCATTATGGAAGAGAGAGTAACAACTCAGCAACACTAGATCCACATACTACCATCAACATCTTCTTAATTTCTACGAGCATAGATCCATCTTAAACCCAGATCTTCTTCCTCTCTCAGCCGAGATCAATGTGTTTGATATGAAGAACAATACAAGCAATATCTGTGTTTGATATGGAACATAGATCCATCTTAAACCCAGATCTTCTTCCTCTCAACCTGAGATCAATGTGTTTGATATGAAGAACAATACAAGCAATATCTGTGTTTGATATGGAGAACAATACAAGAAATAAACCTTTCTTACAGTCAGCCTGAAATCAATGTGTTTGATATGGAGAACAATACAATTAAGGAACCTTTCTTACAGAGATTATAGCGGTAAAATTTTAAAATTGGAAACCACGAGTCTCCCAACTTCCACAGAACGCAGCTAAAATTAAACTTAAAATCAATGTGTTTGATATGGAGAACAATACAAGTAATGAACCTTTCTTACAGAGATTATAGCGGTAAAATTTTAAAATTGGAAACCATGAGTCTCCCAACTTCCACAGAACGCAGCTAAAATTAAACTTAAAATTAATATGGAACCATTCAGTAATCGTGGTTGCCCTTCCCTTATTGAAGGCACTGAGTTTTTGGAATCATATAAGAAAAATAAGTCTATTAGTACAATGTCAAGTCACAAGGAAACCCCAAAAAGAATCAACCCTATCTCCCAAAACCACCCTCCCTCCTCCGCCCCCTGAGAAGCATAATCTTCTAGAAAAATCTTCCGATCCACACCGATGAATTCATAGCATAGAATTATAGACAAAAAAGATTATCGCTATCGAGAGGAAATTCAACCATATGAATTTGAAGTTTCACTGTCATAGAGCGACAGGGAGAAAATTCTCCTGGCAAAACTTAGTTTATACTAAATCTATCATCAAATTTTAAAATACAAATTGAAGAATTAAAAAAATATTATAAAAAGACTTTTGAGATATTTGTTGGTTTGTTTCTTAGGTTTATATCTATAGTTGTAGTAGGAAAAAATGTTATTTTAATAATGAGTTTATACTAAACCTACCAACAATTTTTAAAATATAAATTAAAGAATTAAAAAAAATATTATAAAATGACCTTTAAGATGGTAAGCAATACATAAAATGTCGCAAAACAAAATTAAACACTGTTTCCAAAGCTCAAGGAGAACATAAAATTTCTAGTTATTCTATTAGAAACTGTAACAAAATCAACACTGTTTCCAGTTATTCTATTAGAAACTGTAGCGTGGCAGTTGATAAGTAGTTCGTAAAAATGTACTAAATACGCAAAACTGGGAGGACAAATTGCAAAATTGAATTAACTTGCCAGATGAAAAGTACCAGAGTGGCGTGCAAAATTTATTCACTTGTTAATGATCTCCCGAGCTGAACGAAAGTGATAAATTCCGTCCGCTGCTCATCACTGGCCGTCTTCCGTTCTGGAATGGTAATGGTCTGGTTATCCCCAGATATTATCATCACAGTCCCATCGTTATCACTTTTCATTATGGCCCTCGCTGCAAACAGCCATGGCCTGCCTAGCACCAGAGAGTACGAGTTCTTCGGATTCGACAGTGGCAAAACATGGAATGTGGTCAAAATTCGAACCCGGCCAACATCAACGGGAACGTTCTCTATCACACCTGCTGGGATACTCTCAGAATCGCTCAGAAAGCTTAGAGAGTGAGTACTCGGCCCGGTGGGTTGGAGACCCAGAGCTTATGGCAATCCCTATGAACCTTAAACCCTAATTTTGAAAACTAAAGAAATCTTCACACGTCTCAAGCCTCTAGAACCTTCAAACACTAATTTATAATTTTTCAGAGTGAGAATTGCATTTACACTTCCGGCACGTGTCCCTATAACCAGTGAAAATTGCATTTACACATCCGGCACGTGTCGCTATAACCGGTGAGAATTGCATTTACACATCCGGCACGTGTTGCTATAATCGGCAATAATTGTAAAAATATTGAAGTCCTTTAAAATTATATATAGTTTTAAATTTAACTTCTACAATACTAATAAAAAAATATAATTGGTGGACGAATGGTATTTCAAGAGGTTAGGAAACGTTGGTCCATCGGTTAATACTAATAAAAAACTATAATTGGGACGAATGGTATTTCAAGAGTTTAGGAAACGTTAGTTGATCGGTTACGATAGATTTTGAAATTTTTTGGATTTTCTTAATTTGGAAATATGTTTTAGTTAATTATTATATCTTTATATTTAGAGTAGTGACGTGTTATATTTTTAGTATGGAGGAGATGTTGTCATAAATTTTACAATAAATATTAAGAAAAATTAAATCTTTCTCAATTAAATTTACTTTAAGATATATCTATGTTAATATTATTAAATCAAACACTTTATTTATCTCATTTTTTCTATTTTTTTTTCTCGGGAAAAAACTTAATTTTATTCATCCTAAGAGACAAAATTACATTTTGTAGGTGCTAGTGGAACACTTTCAAAAGAGAAGTAAAAAGTATGAGGGTTTGTATCCAAAAAGGACCAACGTGATGTAAATAGCACATAACTGAGTTCTTCATAGTTTCTAGACTATCCTCGAGTGCATAGAGCAGTTTTTACAGTCCCTGCCATCTTGGCTTATAATGCACAATATAGATTTTAAAGTGTTTATACAAAAAACATCTAACTAGTTCCAGACTATACAAAAACTTGTAGAAAAGAAGAAAAGTTAAAAATGAGCATCTGCTTGAGCTGGATCTTCTATGAGGGGGGGCGATCGAAGAAATTATGTGATGTGTAGCCATTTGATTTTGAAAAGTGTCAATGACCATAAGGAAGAGAGATTCCTTCTTTAGATAGTGCATCTGCTAATGAGTTCTTGTTCCTGTATACATGTTCTATAACAAAGCTGTCAAAAGAAGTCAATAAAGTAGAAATCTCCTCCATAATGGGCTGCCGTAAAATATTGTGACAGGACTGAGTTTTCTGGACCCAATTTATGACATTCATGGAGTCACCGAAGAGTTGGATGGTGTGAAGCCCTTGTTCAATAGAAAATTTGAGTAATAGTAGTAGTGTCAATAGTTCAACATAGTTATTTGTACCTTTGCCCAGCCCCATTTTTATTTTGAAAGCATGTGATTTAGAAATATGAAGGACCCCCTCCCCCATCTCACAGAGGAGATTTTGAGAAGCACCATAAAAAAAATCCTAGGGCATGGATGGGTCTATGAGTTTGGGTTGAGAAGCACGAATGTCTTACACATTCTTTTCCCTGGAAAGTTCTCAAGAATTGAGAGACTTTTGGCTGTTAATATTTCGGGGACTGAGGCCTTGTCCTAAAAAATTGTCGATTTCTTAGCCAACCAGAGTCCCTAGCTGTAACGGACCCACTACCATAATCAAAATTTTCGTTGCTTTCTGTAGAATCAGAGCCCCCGAAATATCTACGAAGGCCTAGCGTAAGCTAGCTCTTTCTCTGTCTACTCCCATGTGATCGTGGGTCATCATCACAAGCCGAATGACCATGGAACCTCTCAGTAATTCATGACTCGGCACTACAGAAATATCGAATCGTTCGACTCTATAACCGCCGAACCCCGACAGGGCTAGCGATTGGCCAATAGGGACGAATCCCAACAAGGTTAGCGAATGGCCAATAGGAACTGGCCTTGTCGCACAGTTGAGTGGAGTATAGGTGGCAAGAGGGAAACACGACACGGTGGGCGACGTGACATGAGACGGGTCCCACTTCACACGCCACACCATTCCGGACCCCCCCATTAAAGGCAGAATGGAAAGGGGGGTCTGAAATTTGCTTGAATGTCATTGATCAAGGCGAATAAATCCTGACCATTCAAGAGTTACGCGTTCGATTCCGGACCCCCCCCTCACCGCTAAAGGCAGAACAACAAGGGGGCTTCAGAATGAAGCCTCAGCCGTAGATTTGGGCGGGTGGACTCTGGTCATCCAGATTTGCTCGCCGCTTACCCTAAGGCGTATTTGTGCCCCAACTTAAAGTCGACATCTCTTCCTCACATTTGACGGTCGTTACAGACACTGAGATCCTCTGAAAGAATCTCGTCCGTTCATTGAGACTTATCATCACGAGAGTCCGAACTCTTGACCACGGGACTCTCGAATTCTTGATCCTCGGTTTCCTGATGCGGTTAATCTCTCGACACGTAGCCTCCTTAAATCAGACGGTCCAGATTTGTCTCGAGGTTTCCACCATGGAAAGTCTCGATCTCTCGTCACTAGGACTCCCGAGTTCGCGATTCCCGATTTCCCGAAATGGGAAATCTCATGACACGTGGCCTCCTTAAATCGGACAGTCCAGATTTGTCTCAGGGTTTCCACCATGGAAAGTCCCGATCTCTCATCACCAAAAATCCCGAGTTCACGATTCCTGATTTCTCGAAATGGGAAATCTCACGACATGTGGCCTCTTTAAAGCAGACGGTCCAGATCTATATCGGGGTTTCCACCATGGAAAGTCTCGATCTCTCATCACCAGAACTCCCGAGTTCGCGATTCTCGATTTCTCGAAATGGGAAATCTCACGACACGTGGCCTCCTTTAATCGGACGACCCGAATCTACTTCGGGGTTTCTACCATGGAATTCCTTGATCTTTTGTCACCAGAACTCCCGATTTCTCGACTCCCGATTTCCCGAAGTGGAAAATCTCTTGACACGTGGCCTCTGTTACTCGGATGGTCCAGATCTATTTCGGGGCTTTCGCCCCTATTCACTGGGGGTTTAACCCTCGGGTATCTCTTGAAAGATCCAACGGCTGTCGGGTTCTCCAGCTGAGATCTGACGGCTCAGACAGGTTCCTAACTTGTGTGCTCTCCCACAACTCCATGGACATGGAAAGATCAATGGTCTGGATTCTCTCATGGACCTTGGGGATCTATGGTCCCGACATCTTCGCTACCCACGAAGACATAGAAAGTCACAGGGGTAAGGCACTTAACATCCTACTTTCTCCTACCAAATCTAACGGTCATGAATGACCACAGAATTCCCGACGGAATCTCGTCCGTCGATCACCACCTATCAAGGTAAAGGCACTTAACCTTCCAGCTTCTTCCTCTTATCTGACGGTCGTGAGTGACCACAGATCTCCCGACAGGATCTCGTTCGTCGATTCGATACTTATCAGAGATTTCTTAAGGCCTTGTGCCTTCACGTCCTCCTTCCAGGCTCTTGATGGGATTTTCAAGAAGGGTATCTCTATGGGGAGGTTTACCCAGGGTACTATCTGAGGCAGATAAGGGTATCCCTCTCCCGAGAACCAGACGTGAAGTCTGAATTAGATCAGTACGCACATAAATAACGATTTATGAGAACATAAGCCATATGTAGTCTTTCCATATAAACATACAACTACTAGTACTGATCAAGACACCATACAGACATTCTTATAATGAAATCATTCACAATTTCACAGCTTATGATCATAAATGTCAGCATACATATATTTCAAGATGCCAAAGGCAAAACACTTATCAGAAGGTAACACCAAGGGTTATGCAACTGCTGAGAGGGGTTCTCGTTTCCACCCAATAGTAGGCTCAGCAACTCCCAGCGGATTTACCACTAGCCACCCTCGAGTTGAGACCACGATGTTGTGAGACTGCGTCTCTGTTGCCAGTGACCAAGAGCGAAGGTTACTCTCCTTCCTTTCTGCTATCACTCACTCTGCATATCGCCAAAGTTCTCTTTCTCTCCTCGCATCTACCCCCCAATCGCTTCTCCCCCATGCCTTATCCTCTTGCGAGGTTGCGTGTGGCGTGATTTCCCTCACACTGGTCAAGCCTGACAGCTCTATGGATGGGCAATTCACCTCCCCATCCCTCATTAATTCCTGAGGATCCATCTACCTACCAGCCTGCGAGATATTTAATTCGGGGCCAGCGAGCTGCTTTTGGTTCTCCGGGCCAGTGAAGTCCAAATACGGTATTGATTTTCGATGGAAGTTAACGCCACCTTTCCAGGTGCCTTCCATCGCCTTTCTGCAACCATCATGGTCTCTTTTTCAGCATATCCCCTCTCAGCAGTCCTGCAATATAAATTCATAATATTATTCACATTCATTGACCTTTTCCACAAGGTCCATTCACATCACATATTCACATTTCTGAGTTTGCCACAATTCTTGGCCAGCCCAGTTATTTTTACAAACTGGGGGAAACAGGGTGTTACAATTCCCTCCCCCTTAAAGGAACATCGTCCTCAATGTTCTATCTATCAACATGTCATGCATCTTCAAATGCAAAAAAAGATGGATATGCCTGTTTCATGGCATCCTCCATTTCCCATGTAGCCTCATCTGGGCCAAAATGTTTCCACTGCACCTTGACCTGTACAATGGTTCGGTTCTGGAGTGGGGTTTCCTTTCTGTCCAATATGCATTGGGGTTTTGGTAGAAATTCTCCCTCTGGTTCCACCTGGATCACAGACCGACCAATTATATGATTAACATCATCTACATATTTCTTTAGTAATGAAACATGGAAAACAATATGTGCTTTTACTGTGGGAGGAAGTGCTAGCCGATAGGCTACAGGTCCCACTCTATCTAGAACCTCAAAGCATCCACAATACTGGGGTGCCATATTGGCACAAGCTCCCATTTTCAGGGAACTCTTCCTGGTCCTAACTCTTATATATACAGGATCTCTCGCTTTGAACTCTCTTGGAGTTCTCTTTTGATCAGCATAACTTTTCTGTCGATTCTGAGCGACCTTCAAATTTTTTTTTGTCTGAGTCACTTGATGTTCCATTTCTTTCAACATGTTGGGTCCAAAAGAAATCCTATTTACAGGATTACTCCAGCTGACTGGAGTATTACATGGCCTACCATAGAGGACCTCGAAGGGACTCATCTTTAAAGATGCTTGGTAGCCGTTGTTGTAGGCGAATTCTACCAATGGTAGGTAGTCTTCCCATTTCCCGGGTTGATGCATTACATGCATCCTTAACATATCCTCTAGTATTTGATTCACTCTTTCTGTCTGTCCATCGGTTTGAGGGTGATAGGCGGTTCTAAACAACAATTTGGTCTCTAAACCAGCCATCAGTGATTTCCAAAAATTGGAAGTAAATTTTGTGTCTCTGTCAGACACTATCTCTTTCGACATACCATGCAGTCTAAATACCTCTTTCATGAATACCTGGGCGATATCTATCGCCTTGCAGGTTGATTTGATGGGGATGAAATGAGCAGACTTGCTCAGTTTATCCACCACTACCATAATGGCATCATTCTGTTTGGTTGAAGTTGGAAATCTAGTGATAAAATCCATGGAGACGGTTTCCCATTTCCATTCTAGGATGGGTAAAGGTTGCAATAGTCCTGTTGGGTGTCAATGTTCTGCTTTAACCTGTTGGCACTCTATGCATCAGGCCAAAGATTTGGCTGTGTCTTTCTTCAATCCAGGCCAATAAAATTGTTTCCGGGTGGCAATGATCATTTTCTGGTACCCTGGGTGACCAGTATATGGTCTTTTATGAAGTTCATCCATAATGAACCTCTTCAAGTCATCATAATTTGGAACATACAGTTTATCTCTGTAAGTGAGCAGACCTCCTTCGGTCATCTGGTAGCCTTCATATTTTACTCCAGAGGGTTCTTGCTGTAGGTACAGGGTCATGGTATGGACGAAGGGATCTGTCTCTTGTGCATTTCTGACTCTGTTCTTGACATTTGTCTCGCAGGTACTCACCGCTGCCAGGTGAATTGTTTTCATGCTTCTGCTAAGGGCATCGACCACCCTATTTTCTTTCCCTTTATGTGTTTTATTTCAAAATCAAATTCGCTAAGGAGGGCCATCCATCTAGCTTGTCTGGCATTGAGCTTTGGTTGGTCAAACAAATATCGCAATCCACAGTGATCTGTCATAAGTACAAATTTTCTTCCCAAGAGGTAATGCCTCCNCAAGGCATGCACTATGGCAGCCAGTTCTAGATCATGAGTCACATAGTTGACTTCATGTTCATTCAATTTTCGGGATTCATAGTAGATCACACTTCCTTTTTGCATAAGGACTCCTCTGAGCCCTTCCTTACAGGCATCTGTGCACACTAGGAAGTTAGCTTCTGGGTCAGCGATTTTCAACACGAGTGCATGGGTCAGTAGATGTTTCAGGGTTTGAAATCTTTCTTCACATTTCTATGTCC
Organism: Picea engelmannii; assembly: GCA_009831015.1. Classification (NCBI taxonomy): domain Eukaryota; kingdom Viridiplantae; phylum Streptophyta; class Pinopsida; order Pinales; family Pinaceae; genus Picea; species Picea engelmannii. The sequence goes on from ML779570.1 coordinate 78,362, forward strand.
ATAGAAATTTTGTCCCCTTCTTCTGGAGGGCAGTGATTGGACAACCAATCTTGGAGAATCCTTTTATAAATCTCCTATAGTATCCTGCTAATCCCATAAAGGATCTGGTGTCTGAAACATCCTTTGGGGTAGGCCATTCCATGATAGACCTGATCTTGTCAGGATCTACTGCTACCCCTTCCTTGGACAAAACATGTCCCAAGTAATGTATTTGCTTATGAAAGAAGTCACATTTGCTGAATTTAGCATAGAGATGATGCTCTCTTAGCACTTGCAACACAAGTCTAATATGCTCTTCATGTTCTTCTCTATTCTTAGAGTAGATTAATATGTCATCAATAAAAACTAGTACAAATTTATCTAAAAATTTATTGAGTACATTGTTCATTAAGCACATGAAAGTGGTAGGGGCATTAGTTAACCCAAATGGAACTACCACAAAATCATAGTGACCATACCGTGTTCGGAAAGTGGTTTTATGGATGTCTTCACCCTTGATTCGGACTTGATGGTATCCCGACCTCAAGTCAATCTTTGAGAAAATAGACGCACCTCCCAAATGATCGAATAGATCATCGATCCTGGGCAAGGGGTACTTGTTCTTTATGGTTACTTTATTGAGTTGTCTATAATATATACACAGTTTAAGGGTGCCATCCTTCTTTTTCACGAACATGATTGGTGCTCCCCATGGGGACACGCTGGGTCGAATATAATACTTATCCATCATTTCTTTCAATTGCAATTTGATTTCAACTAACTCAGGTGTGCTCATCTGGTAGGGTGTCCTAGACACTGACACCGCTCCTGGTGCGAGCTCTATCGAGAAATCAATGTCTCTTGTCGGAGGTAGACCCGATACCTCTTCCGGAAACACATCTCTATATTCTCTCAGAATAGGGTGATCATCAGGGCTTGGTTTATCACCTTCGATTGTTTTCAACACCTGTATTGCATATAGGGGACATCCTTTTCAACAATACTTTCTCATTTGCAGGGATGATATTTTCTTCACTGAGACAGGTTTTTGGATCCCTTAAAGGGTTATCCTTTTTCCTTCTTTGCTCACACATTCTAAGGTTTTATGGTAACAGTCTAGTCTAGATTTATGGGTGACTAGCTAGTCCATACCAATCAACAGATCATATGATCCTAGGGGTAATATGTTAAGGGTTGCTTGGGTGGGGAATTCACCCAACATCAATTGGCAGGCTGGTATGGCCTCTGCTACTCTTCTTTTAGTGCCAGTAGCTAACTGTACTAACCATGGATTGGTGTTCTTGTGAGGTTGTAGTTTACACTTATCAACAACTTTAGGGGCTATATAACTCAAATTTGAACCAGGGTCAGTCAAAACAGACACCAGATGGTTGAAAATCATACCTTCTATTTCCACCACTGAAGCTTGGTGGCCAGCTTGGTTTTTATCCAATGCTGCATAAATCTGTGGCACACTCCTTGCCACATCATTGACTGTGGTAGCTTCCTGAATGTTATAAACTTTCCGACTGTTCTGTTGTCGGTGTGGACAGTCTCTCAGGAGATGCTCTTCTTTGCAACCCCAGTATTTCAAAGGTTCTCTCTTTGGGTTATCAGTCTTTACTGGTATAGGTCCATAAGTTTTATTTCCGTCTGATGAGGGAAAGTTTTGCTGGAGTACACTTAGGGATGGAAAGTTCATTATGGGGTTCTTCTTGTAGTTCTTAAATCTTGAGGATTTGATCCCCTTTTTATGAAATATCAAACCACTCGTATGTTTCCAATCTCCATGAGACTCTGCCCGATGTCCATATTATTCATGACAATATGTTGCCTTTCGAATAGTGCCTTCTAAGGTATTTGGCTCATCAAATTCAATTCTGTTCTGGTATTCCTTGGGTAGCCCACTGATGAAGCGTTGCACCTTCACCTTCTCTGCTTTGATGTAGGGTACATATCTCAATAAATCGAGGAATTTGTTGACATATTCCTCTATAGCGACTTGCCCCAGTTTGAGTTCATAAAACTCTTTAGTCTTCTCGTCGAAATATTTTTCTGACAAATACTTCTTCCGGAAGTATTTCTCAAACTTCTTCCAGGATAGGTCCTCCTCGCGAACCCCTTTCACATTCTTAATATCTTCCCACCAGATGAAATATTTTTTGTTCAGATTGAAAGTGGCCACTCAGGCATTCAAATTCTCTGAAAAATCATGGACTCTGAAATATTTCTTCAGTCCAAGTAGCCAGGCCTCTGCTTCCTCTCCCTTCTTTATCTCACCATCGAAGGAGGGAGGTTTCGCCTTTCTGAATTCCTCAAATTTATGACCCTTGGAAGTCTTGTGCTTCTTCTTTTTTCTTCAAGAATAGGAATTGGTCCTGCTGCTGGAAGAGCCTTCTGAATCACCAACTTCCTTCTCAAAGGAATCGTCTGGCACTGGTCCTTTACCTCTGGGGTGGACCTTCCTTGAGGTACTCCTCTCAGTATGGCCACTGATATGACCATGTTTCTGCATCTCGGGTTCATGCTTCATTTGTCGTTGTAGGTCGGATAAGCTCTGCAGTAAAACTGCATTGATTTTAGTTTGTTGTTCTTGTTCTTTCATCATCCTTTCATTGTCAGCCTTGTAGCTTTGCAATTTGACCACGAGACTCCTCACAGTCTCAGCTAGATATGGAGGGGTCCCTATTGCTCTTCTTTCATCAGACTCTTCATCTCTATTGTGGGAGCCTTCTCCCATCTCTTGACGAGTCACCATTTTCTGCGTCTGTAAATTCCCACGACTGATCATCTGCTTGGGTGAAAAGACAAACGTTGGTTGTTAGTCAATATTTATATTTATTTATACCCAGTACATAATTCATATTTTCACATGTATACTCATATAACAGGTTTTTTTTTCATTTGTGTCTTAATCCTTATCTATCCAACCATCTCAATTGCAAGAGACTCTACCTACTTTAGTAGGTAGCCATCGTAACATTAAAATAGGACAACGCAGTTCATGTCCCTTGTCTAGCTTGTGCAAATTTGTGGCACAATTTATTCCACCTCTTTCATTTGCACTCAGATCTTATCAATGATAACAATCAATGCATCCCTACTCCTAGAAGAGTAGTTATTATTTTAACATAAGGGTTACATATTTTTTTTTTCTTAGATTACAGTTTCATTCTGCAATCCTTCTTCCTAAGGAGAAAACATAGATAACAATATCTTCTTATGCGGCTTGTGCCTGAGCCCAAGCAGGCCAAGTGTTGTAACCATGCTTTGATACCAATTTGTAACGCACCCACTACCATAATCAAAATTTTCATTGCTTTCTGCAGAATCAGAGCCCCCAAAATATCTACGGAGGCCTAGCGTAAGCTAGCTCTTTCTCTATCTACTCCCATGTTATCATGGGTCATGATGACAGGTCGAATAACCATGGCGCCTCTCAGTAATTTGTGACTCGGTGCTACATAAATGTCGAATCGTTCGACTCTGCAACTGTCGAACCCCGACAGGGCTAGCGACTGGCCAATAGGGATGAATCCCAACAAGGTTAGCGAATGGCCAATAGGAATGGGCTCTCTCACGCGTTTGAGTGGAGTATAGGTGGAAAGAGGGAAACATGACACAGTGGGTGATGTGATAGGAGATGGTTCCCACTTCACACGCCACACCATTCCAACCCCCCCCCCCCCCCCCC
>ML779570.1:110824-130319 GCA_009831015.1 Picea engelmannii
CTCCCCTCTCTCTCTCACACACACACACACACACACACTCTCTCTCACATGCTCTCATTATTACCCCCTCTCTATACTCTCTCCCTCTCTCCCTCTTTACCTCTCCCTCTCTACCCCACTCTTCTCCCTCTCTGCTATGTACCAAATGCTTAAAATATCATAACAAAACATAAGAACACACCATGTACACAAATGTGAGAATGGAGCACAAATCCAAGATAGATAAGTTATACAATAACTCCTTAAAGAATAGGAGAAATATTGTAGGGTTTGTTAGCACTAGGAGTCACCTTCAGATTGCATGGAAGGTAAGCCCAATATCCATCAAGTTGTAAGTGAATGTAAGGGTGTTTAAAGGGTCAAATGGAAAAGGACTCAAGTGATAATGTTCTAACTCAGATAACAAGGTTAGCATGCACCAACAAATAAGGTCTTGGCTAATTTCAATCAATATTTTGGGAGTAATTATGAATAGAGGGAAGACTTGAATGAGAGAAGTGTAGGGGCTGCTGTAAACATCAGGTGCACTTAACACAATATCTTCTTGAACTGAGAAACTAAGTAAACTAAATAAACATCATAATAACATAACGATCAAACATCCATCATAACATCACCACAATCATTCAAAGCTTAGCATCAGAAGCAAATATGCTGAAAGAGAAGATGATTTCTATTAGTCAAAAAGTCTTAAGTCCGGTACATCACTAGATCACAGTTACTTCATCAAAATATTACAGTATAAGGGAGCCTTGCTCAACCATCCGAACCTACTAAAGCAAATGATCTATCTATTTATAACAAAAGGGAGGCAACAACTGGAGGTACGAGTTGGCCTCCTTCCCTTGACAAACTCTAAACATTTATTTGATCTAACCACCTATGCTATAAAACAGGAAAATGTTGGTGACTAATCCAACTGAATTTCAAACTAATTTGATTCCCTTTTGTTGCACAGCTCTCTATTTTCCATGTGTCTTTCAAATCACATGGTTGTCTTCATGATGTCAGTTTTTGGTTCTCCATCCTTCTTCATCATCAACTTATCCAAAAGTTGTTAGCTTGGTCCTCCTAGATCCTTGGTCTTTATTGGCAGCTTCCTTGGGTAGAAAATCTGGGTAACGCACTACAAGGAGAAAAGGTAGCATTTGTAGGTAGTGTCGCTGTGTTGCATATGTGTACATACTCTGCTCTCTGTGCAATATTAGGTAGCGCTTGTAGGTAGCATCACTGTGTTGCATATGTATACAAACTCTGCTCTCTGTGAAATATTAGGTAGCGCCTCTATGTTGCGCCTATGTGCAAACCTTTACCCTCTGTGAAATATTTGGTAGCACCACTTACTCTGTGCCTGTGTGCCAATTATTTTCCCTCTGTGAAATATTAGGTAGTGCCATTGGGTAGCGTTACTTACGCTGCATCTATGTGCAGGTTTGGGTACCATTACAAAAATGAAGGGCCTTCAATCCTTGAACATGTGCAGAATAATCCATGGTTTTTCATGATGACAAAACCATTTTAATCAAGAGCCTTGAATGCACAATAGGTAATGCCTTCTACCAATGGGGAAGCTAGCACTTAGCAAAAACCCAAAACCCAAATAGTTAAGCTCTTAGAAGCCTGTATAGATGGCAGAGATAATATTTACATATTGGTTAACCCTCCCAAAAAGATACATCCTCAAAAATGGGGCTTACCCTTTATCAACTATTTTGTCATTTTGACACTTAACCTCATACTCTTTCTGGTAGAAACAAGATCTTCAATTGACACATAAGACTTCTTCTTCTTAGCATTGGCAAGACTCTTTGGTGTAGTTGTGCTCTCCTTAGCTATTGGTTTGTCATCCTCAATGGAAACTTCAACCAACACCTATAAATTTATTTGGGCTACCTCATCTTGAAAGTGCTTAAGCTCAGCCTTTAGCTTCCTATTTTGAGACTGGAAGCCTCTGTTTTGCCTGTAAATATTCTTTAACTATCTATGAAGGGGATGGGCCTTTCTAGCTGCAAACCTTGTCAATACAAGGGTGTGACTGTAGCCATCCATGAGCTATTTCATCTGAGCAAAGTTGACCTTATCTTATTCTTTAAGATGAGCTATTTATTTTCTTGCATATCTAAGCTGCTTGATAAGTCTTTTGTAGGTCTGACCGTCAAGAGGAACAATGATATGTACAATCTCACTAGGATTTTTCTCAAACTCCTCTTCCTCCTGCATGGGAAGTTTCTTGTCTACCTCATCAGGTTCCTTGATGACTTTACTTTTATTCTTCTTTCTCAGCACATGGGTTTCATCTTTTCTTTCAATAGGCTTCTCAATGCCTTTCTCAGAGGTTTCATCTTTACCCTCCAAAGGTCTTTTAGTACCTTTATCCTTACCCTTATGTACATAGGTTTATTGTTTCCTTTTAGTAAGCTGAGAACTACCTTTACCCTTATTCCTCTGAATAAGGGTTTCTGATTTTTCCTCCACAAGATTTTCAATGCTCTTACCCTTCTTCTTTTGAATAGGGGTTTCTGGTAAAGACTGCTCTTTGAAAACCTCCTTAGGAATTTATGACCTTGTGAAAGGCCTTTTACCCTTGATTTCGACTGCTGGAGGAGAAGAGGGAAAGAGAAGCTTCTTCCCTTTCTTGGATGTATCCTTGGTAGAAGAAGACACCTCTTCTAACCCTGGTGGAGGAGGTGGTGAAAAATCTCTGTGTGGAGGAGGAAAAACTTCCTCCTCAACATCTATGACCTACTTGCTGATCTCTGGAATTTGAACAGGGGTTTTCCCCTTTCTCTTCCTATTGGTTCCTGCTTTAGTAGCATTGGTGGGTGACAAAGGACTTGCCTTTTGTGATTGAGGAGTTGGTGCTAAATCCAACTTGAAATGAGAGGTAAGAAAATTTTTTTCCCATGAAATCTCTTTCTTACCCAATTCCTCAGAGATTAGCATTCTGATTAATCCAGAGTGAAAAAGGCTAGAATCCACATCTTTAGATTTGTCTTGTATCATGTCTGACATCTTACCTATACTACTCAACAAGTAATAAGGAACATTCATCTCAAACTTACCAGTAAAATGTAGAAACAACCTTATATGGTACTGGTACAAGGTGTTGAATCTCCCTTCACAAGTAAAATATCTCTATATGATCTTCAGTAATCTGTCAAATTGTTCAATCAATTGACTCTTTGGCATACTTTTGGACAATTCACTGGCTTGATATTCAGGTTTAAAAAGATCTTTTGCATAGGTTGAACTCAAATCCATGGCTTTGAACCACCTTTCACCTATAATGGGGATCCCTGTTGCAGCTGAGATAGAGGCTTCAGTCACTTCAAACTCCAAATCCCCAACCTTATTTTTCTTACCATCAAACTGTAGTGCAAACTGTCTTTCTAGCTTTGGATGGCCTCTCTGCATGTTCTGATGGAAAGAGAGGCACCCTACTCTTTGAAAGGCCTCTCTTTCTATGGGTTCTGTATCAAAAAGATGCATGTACACCGGTTTTGTTCTAACCACCTTGCCACCTTTGCGTGTCTTCCTCAATTGAGGAGTCTCCATGGCTCAAAATGAGGGATTTTAATAACTTTAAGGGATGGTAATGACCAGGAAGGCTTTGAATCGGGCTTCAGATATAAGGCTGACCCTTTTGGAAAGACTGATGCTAGTAGGCCAAGCTCGATTTTAGGAATTATACCCTCAGGCTTATACAGGTATTCTGGAGTGTAAACAGTGAGGGTGTAATCCGAAATTGACCCTTTGTAATTGAGAAAAACGCCAAACTCTGAGGTGAAAAGAAGCAAGGAAAACATATAGGTTTTGAGCAACACCTCTGGGTAGCACAACACATACACAGAGGATAGGCTATTTACAGGATTGTGATTTCAATGGTTAAGGTAAACAACAGTAATCAGACCATAGATATGGGAAAGGAAGTTTACAGGTCTGAAGAAGAGAAAGAAAAGGATACCATGCGAATATGGGTCCTTTACTATTGTGCAATATTAGCAAACCAAAAACCTGAGCACAATTTCCTGTGAAAATTAATATGTAGAGGAGGCAACAAGGGATACCTGTGGAGTAGACACCTATTGAGATCTTCAACACAATCTTAGGATGAAATCAAAAAAAATTCATCCCTGGAATATTTCTCATCATCAGATTTGGTTGACATGCGGTTTCCTGATCATAACTTGTGAATTTGCACAGCGCAACACTGTTGATGTTTTCAAAATTAGAAACCGTTACTAAGGCTGATAAATGAAAGATCTTTGAATGCGTCTTTAACCAAATTCTGGCATTGAAAACAAGGGACATGACAATCAGTTGTGGCAATCATGGCTCGAGGTGGAAGTGTGATGAATGTGATAGGCGCTACAAAACTTCCTGATGAGTAGGCAACGCATCCACTTCAAAATGTGATTAGATAGGTAAGCAAGGACGTTGAGGTATGCCTATGAGGTCATGAGTGAGGAGAGAGGAGTGTCACATCAATCTAGTCATGGAAGGGATCGACCTAGGGACAAGTCATGAAGGGGACCAAAATAAGTTGTGAGCTAAAATGGTTCAAGGATCAAAAACCAATTTGAGGATCAAATTAGATCTAAGACTCAAAAACTTTAATCATCTAAAGGTTCCTACCAAACAAAATTTTTAAAGGGATGAGACCTTAAAAGAAAAAAATTAAAATCTAAGGCTTGAAAAAAGATTGAAAACAAACTAAAAGACCCAAGGCAATTTAGTGTGATAACAGGGTCTACTCGGCTCTGCTGACTAGACCCCCAATTGAGTTGACTGTAGTAGTCGGTTAGGGAAGTCATTTGAATAAGAAATTAGAGTCAACTCACACGATATTTGAGGAATGTAATTGACTAGTAAGTGTACATCACACACACACACACACACACACACACACACACACACACACACACATATATATACAACATCATGTAATGGAAAAAGAGAGGTTGTTTTGGCTACATCTAATAAAATGCTTTGATGGTTTTCCCACTATTGTGTATGTCTATATGTATACATGTGTGCTTATATACATGATGCTATAACTTGTATTTCTCTATGTAAGGATCTACTGGTAACCTTATCGTACTTTCTCCCTAACTACAACATTGGTTCTATTGCCGGTAGTTCTGAACTCAGGAATACATTAAAGAAAAGTGCACATAGATGTTAACTCTACCAGACATACGTGAATTGTGGGATAAAAAAATCAACAATTCCATTAGGAATTATTCATGAAGAAACTGACTGAATTTAGCAGATTCCCGCACACACTTCTATTCAAAAACACACAAGCAATTCTTGGAGGCTATACTAGAAGCAATGTACGAATACATCATCCAATATAATACCAAGAATCATTCTTGATGAGCAGTTGATGCACAATATTATAAATGGAGGAAGAACAAATCTAAATGAGTGGTTCGAGAGGATTCTAAAATCCTATATTGAAGATCAAGTGGTCGAATATAGTGAATCTGTGCAGATTATCAAGATTTTTTTATTTATTGAGTTACACAACGGGTTCCTTTGTACTGTCCCCTCTCCATTGCATAAATTCCTCCTAGACAAGGGAGTCGACGACATTCTAAAGTATCAAACTTACCTGAAATATCTTCCTCTAAATTCCAATTGGAAAGAAAGACAAGAAAAGTGGGAAGAATTCTTGGAAGCTAACTGCAAATATACCAAATAATCATGTGAGTACTTCTTAAAGATATGAAATCATCTAAAATGATAAACGTAGATGACCATGAGTAATTTGGTCTAACATCATGGGGGTGGATGATCTGTGTGACAGGATAATTCGAATTCAAAGTTAAAAGCGAAGTCGAAGACAAATTCATACCACACCCAAGTCAAAAACAATGGGATTCGAGAAAACGATAATTGATTCAAGTGAGAAATCTACACGATGAACAAAAATTCACAAACCCCCAGCTGACATCCAAAAAATAGAGCAAGATAAAAGGAAAAAGAAGTGAGAATAGTTTCAGAAGGAAAATAATCCTAGAAAATCTCATAGAAAACCTACCTAGGTGCGACAATTCATTGGAGAAGCCCTTGAGAGCACCCTGATGACTCCTAGGAGGAGTGAAATATTGCAATCAAGTATGGAAGTCGATGGCACCCCAAAATCAAATGATCAAGTTGATATGGAAATCAATGATTCAAGACCTGCAAATCGACTTTCTCCTATAAGAAGTCCTAGTCCACACTTTACATAATTTCTCCAACAACAACTTCATATCAATACACAATCACCACGGGTTTGGTGTCGAACTGATAATAATGGCTAAATAAGAGATGTAGTGTTAATAAAAGAATAAGAAAATACTCAGAATCGACCATAAGACATAATGTTTCATGTACGAGATCTCACATACGTCGCCCCTCTGTCGAATATGCTTCTAGAAGTTTTAAATTAAACAGATAGTGAAAGTGAATTGATGTGACCCTATAAAGGAAGGCTCGTCGAGTATATAGATAAGGATTTGTAGAAAGAGGACTCAAGCCTCAACCAAGAATGAGTAAAAATAGTATTCAGATATATTCCGACTAAAAAACATCCACAAATTACAACGATTGAGTCAAATAACTCAACTTTGAGTCCAAAAATATTACTGCATCAACCTCCAAGTCGACTTCGACTAAATATCTTGCAATAATTCCAATTGCAAAAAATAAATCAACAATGGGACTTAATCACATCCTTATTTACAAAGGTGACGCAGATCCCAAAAGACATTGTTCATTTGTGAGAAAGTTTGGGATGTTGCAGATATAGTTGACAAAGAAAAACAAATGGATCAGTTTGGAGCCCCGTTTCGGGCCAGATATCTTACCTAGTTTATGAATTTCATTGAAAATCAAACACGTATAAAAAATGAAATAAAGCATAATTTCCTTACAATTTTTAAGAAACAATATATAAGACATTTGGGAACACAAAAATTAAGGAAATCAAGAAGAATCTAGGTGAAAGTGTGTGTGGATACGACAAAAGATTCAAGGATTTATTGAGCCAAATACCATACGTGATCAACGAAAATATACTAGTACAATGGTACGTAGCAGGAATATTACAAAATATCAGAGCCCCATTGAGGATATATGACCTTTCGACGTGTGAAGAAATCCTTAAAAAATCTCAGAGGATTGAAATGGATGATGAAGGATTGGTTAATTCATTGAGTGCTGAAAAAAGATTGGAAGACAAGATCACATAACTACAACAAACAATTAAAAACATATAAATCGGTTGCAATGAACTCTGGTGTACCATTTTCTCTAGCGAAGGAACATTATATACTATTGGAAATTTAGTGATGCCTTAGACCTAGTAGTCAGGCACATCTATATTGAAACTTATTGTGATGTCTGTGAAGTCTCAACCAATCATGAAACAAGAGATTGTCCGCACAATTTAAGAAATGTATGTCCCAAGTGGTGTCATATCTGTGAAGAAAATATTCATTCAACCCAAGAATTCTAGTTGAACGGTAATAAAAGAACAAATATACACTTAATTTATAATACACAAACAATTGACCATAACGTCGACCAAGGGAATGGTTATAGAGGTTGAGGTCGATGTGGATACCAATGTCAAGGTAGATGAGGACTAGGAAACTTTGGAAGAGGTCATGGTAGAGGAAAATACTACTTCTTTAACTGTTGGAAAGAAGACCACATCAGTCCACACTACCCTATAAAAGACATAACTGATTTAAAGTTCTGTAATATTTGTGGAGTGGGTGATCACTCCCTAGAAGACTGTTCGATTGTGCTATAAAAAGTCATGACCAAGAGAAATGTAAACCTATTACATACAGTGAAAAAAAAAGACATTTTGAATTCAAAAACTCTGCATTTGGTCACAAGATTGAGACCAGGTAAATATAATTACCCAAAGGAAGAAAATCAACAAGGAAACAAAGTTCCATATCCTAACCCTAACAAATAAGAGAGGATAATGTTGTAAGCATTGAACTTATTTAAAAATATCGACCAGGATAAATAAAATGAAGAATGAGTGAATATGTCGAACATTGTCATTGAGGAATTTCTACAATTACTAAAAGAAAAAAAATCAGTAGGATGCCTGATCGACCTACTGAATATATTGAGAGAATATAAACAAAATTAAATACCATTAAAAAGTGTAAAGAAGTTGTCTCAATACAGAACCACGAGTGACTTTGGTCCTTGAGTCGACCTAGAAGTCGATAGCCACATTATTAAACAAGTCATGGTCGACTTTGGATCACAAGTGAACATCCTTCCTAAAGAAACATGGGTCCTACTTGAAAAACTCTTGCTACAACCGAAAATGAGCTACTTAAAAGTAGTAGATCAAAGATTCATCAAACCAATTGGAACTCTTAAAAGTGTCATCACTTGTATAATGGTAATTCTGACAAGAGTTGACTTTGAAGTCATAAACCTAGTCAAAGGAATTCTTTCTTATCTTGTGCTAGTAGGAATACCCTAGGGTCGGAACATGAAAGCCACAATATCTTTAGAAAGAAATTGGATCGATATAAAAGGAAGCGAAAGGAAAATTACAATCCCCCTAGACCCCAGAGAAGGAAAACCATGGTTTGAGACATGGGATGAGGCCCAAGAAGCACATCGAATATATCAAGTGATGCATGAACATAAAGACAATGTCAAACCTTATATTGAAGGATAAATACTAGTCGGATCTCCATTGTTAATAGGACAAAATTCAGATACAAAATTGTACAACTGGAAGATGAAGGATTATGAATCCCAATCCAAAAAATGTTGGTCGATAGAGGCAATACTTATCTGTTAGGGTCCTAACCCGCACATAGGTAGAACAATATATTCGGATGTAATAAAGGTCAATATTAATAAGGCCTTTAAATAAAATAGAATAAGGCGGATGTAAGAAGACCTAATAGAAGCATCCTCTTCTAGAAGAATCTTCCTCTAGATGCTTCTTTTTAGTATAAATAGCAGTCGAGGGCATGAGAAATCTAGCTTGGATATTATTGTAATAGAGCTCTGCTCAACTGGAGGTTGCCCCCTCGAAGAGGCCCGTGAATATTTCTTACATATTCAAAGTGCTATTTCTGTTGTTATTCTTATATCATTTCAGTGTTATTGTGGTGAATGTTCTGGTTATATTGTTGTTATTCTACCATTACTAGCATTTTATTTCAGTTCTACATACATTTATATCTAGTATATTACAAGTGGTATTAGAGCACTTTCCTCAGCAGAAAGTGTGGGTGAATTTTTTTTCAAGGTAGAGACGTATTCCAACATCTTTAAGCCACAAAGATTCGTCATTACGCGAATAAACCAGCGGTTGAGGGATTCATACACGCAGGAAATACAAGTGGTACTTAAGCGCACATTTGTTGGCCACCCTTGTAACACCTGTTGGTACTCCTTCAAGTGGTAGTGCATAAGAAAACACCTATGTACGGATTGGCCTAGATTACATGAAGCCCTCTTTAGATAAACCGATCGGCCGCTTAACTGTTATAGTGTCACCGAGAACAACACTCGGGAAGATACTCTCTAGTACCTAGGTAGTCGGGTAGTACGGCTAAGGGTACGGTCTATCCTCCTTAGTTAGTTCCCTGAGATATTGGGCTGATTACTACTGTTGGACCCCACACGTATATCAAAGATCTATAGCATAGGGAAAACCCTTGTCTGTAGAACCCTTGAATACCTAACCCTTGGGGGATAGAAACATAAATAAATTAAAATAAACAAGATCTATTGCCACGCAACCATGTTTGGGTTGCCAAGAAAATACACATTTCTTTCTGGTTAATCATTTGGGCATTTCCTCTCCGCAGTATTCTTCAGACCAGAGTATAACTCTGTTAAAAAAAAATAATAAAAAAATAAAAATTGAGACCTATTTGAGACCTATTCCATTGGATTCATCTCTTCATCCTTATCACATTCATCCATCTCATTTTTTCGGCCAAAATGTTTTACCCCACCCGCCCCTTTTCAGTTTCCTCATCCTCACGGCCCATACTCGTAGCCAAGACTTGGAAGCTCGCTTCAACACCTTGCAATTTGGTCTCATTGAGACCCAACAAGAAGTGAAACAACTCAGTGCTAATGTTGCCGCCATCAATACAACCATGTAGTCCTCAATGGGGGAAATCAAGCAAGACCTCACCACCCAGCTTGAATCAGTCTTTTTGGCACTCTGCTCCAAACTGCATATCCCTATAGATAACCCTTCCTCTTCCTCACCTCCACATACTAAAGGTGACTAGTCATCTCATTCCCATACCTTGTAGAACCATCACTTTCAATGTGACCTACGCCTTCCGTGGGTGTATGTGACCAAATTTGATGGCTCGGACCCCACTGGTTGGGTAACCCAAATGGAATATTACTTCTTTTTATATGGCATTATAGATGACTTGGCCAAACTCCAGTATGGTGTTCTCCATCTAGATCAAGAACGTTGGAAATGGTGGCAATGGATAAAAACCTCTCGTCAAGGGTATATTGCTTGGAAACACTTTGTGGCAGAGCTTTATGAACGCTTTGACACTGACACCAACCATTTGGGCCGTTTGAAAAAGCTGAAACAATTAGGAACAATGGAAGACTTTATAGCTACTTTTGAGCATCTGGATTTTAGAACAGAGGGCATGTATGATGCCTTTTTCCGAGAGTGTTTTATCAACGGCCTCAAGGATGAAATTCAGGCCCATGTTCTCATGGCTCGGCCTGAGAGTTGGGTGGAGGCTACCAAAAGAGCTAAAGAAGAACAACAAGTTGTATCTGCTCAAAATTGCAAACCCTCCTTTATCCCTTGCCCTAAACCAGTAAATCCCACTACTCCCTCTGCTCCACTAAAGATCCAAAAATTGACCAGGGTTGAAATGGATGAACGCTAACTCAAAGGCCTTTGTTATAACTGTGATGACAAATATTTCTTGGGCCACAAGTGTAAAGAAAAAAATCTTTTTATGGCCATCTCCGAGGATATTTCACAAGAAGATGAAGAAACTCCCTCTGTGTCTGAGTCACCTGAATCCACTGACATAAACCCTCCCTCAGACCCTTCTGATGTAGAACCGATCATTTCCCTCAATGCTCTCACTAGCTTCTCCACTCCCCAAACCCTCAATGCTCTCACTAGCTTCTCCACTCCCCAAACCCTCAAGCTAATCGGTTACATCAAGCACTGGAAGATCATCATTTTGGTTGATAGTGGCAGCACCCATAATTTTATTCATCGCCACATTGCCCACGAAACTCATTGCTACATCCATGCCATCAATAATTTCCAAATCATGATTGCCAATGGTGGTTCCGTGAAATGTGGAGGGCATTGTGAAAATGTGCGTCTCCAAATTGGTCAGTACCACCTGAAATCCCATATGTTTTCTATTGACATGGGAGGTTGTGACATTGTGTTGGGTGCAGACTGTTTAAGGACTTTGGGTCCCATTCTCATGGATTTTAAAGACTTAACCGTGCAATTTCACCAAGAGGGCCACCAATATAAGTTCCAAGGCATCACCGCCGGTTCACCTGAGATCATTAGTTCCCATCGCATGGAAAAGCTGCTAAAAAAGGGTCATTCTGGTGTTATCGCCCAACTCCATGCCATACAAGCAACATAAACACCCTCAGTACCGCAAGACCTCCAAGCCATCCTTTCTAAACATCAATTGGTCTTTTCCACTCCCCAAGGCATCCCTCCTTCCCGTGGTTTTCATGATCATTCCATTCCCCTTGTACTCGGAAGCCTTCCTCCCAATATCCGTCCATATCGTCACCCCTTTTCCCAAAAAAATGAAATTGAGAAAATGGTCTAGGAACTCCTTAATGTAGGCATTATCCACCCTAGTACGAGACCCTATTTGTCTCTTGTGGTCATGGTCCTGAAGAAAGAAGGTTCTTGGTGAATGTGTTCTGAATTTTGTTCCGTCAACAAACTTACCATCGAAGACAGATTCCCCATTCTTGTCATTGATGACCTCCTTGATGAATTGAGTGGTGCCCAATTCTTCACTAAACTGGATCTTCGTTCGGGCTACCACCAGATACATATGAAAGAGATAGACATTCCCAAGACTGCCTTTGGAACTCATGAGGGCCACTATGAGTTTTTGGTCATGCCCTTTGGCTTGTGTAATGCCCCCTCCACCTTCCAAAGCCTCATGAATCATGTATTTTGTCCTTTTCTCTACCATTTTGTCTTAGTTTTCTTTGATGATATCCTCATCTATAACAAAACCTGGATAGACCATCTTTCTCATGTGTATCGAGTTCTTCATCTACTCTCTCAGCACCAACTTTTCCTGAAACAATCTAAATGTGCTTTTGGCACCTCAGAAGTAGAATACTTGGGTCATCTGGTTGGAAAAGATGGCGTCAGGGTGGATCCTAAAAAGATTGAAGCTATGTAAGACTGGCCTCACTCAAAGACTCTTAAGAGCTTGTGTGGATTTATAGGCTTAACAGGGTATTATTGCAAGTTTGTTAAGAATTATGGGAAGATTGCAGCACCTCTCACTGCTCTCCTAAAAAATAACTCTTTCCCTTGGACTCCAACCACTGATCAAGCTTTTCAAACCTTGAAGAAGGCCATGTGCACCACTCCAGTCCTCACCCTTCCCTATTTCACAAAGACCTTTGTGTTGGAATGTGATGCCTCAGGGAAAGGAATTGGTGTTGTCCTTATGCAAGAGGGTCGACCTTTGGCCTTTACCAACAAGCAACTATCTGAAAGAAATATGGGCAAATCCATCTATGAAAAGGAAATGTTGGCTATTCTCCATGTCGTGGATCTGTGGTGTCCTTATCTATTGGGCCAATGTTTCCAAATTAAGACAAAGCATCAAATCCTCAACTATTTTCTGGAACAACACATTTCCTCCCTAGAACAACAAAAATGGGTGACTAAACTCTTTCGATATGATTATGAGATAATTTATAAGAAAGGAAAAGACAATGTGGTTGCAAATGCAATTTCTTGAAAATATGAAGATGAAGGATCCCTTTTTTCTCTTTCATTGATTGTACCAGATTGGATCCAAGCCATTCGCCAAGAATGGCTACAAGATCCCAAAAGTTTGCAGTTGATCCACCAATTGCATTCCAAGGATTCAACTTCCCCAGGGTACTCTTGTCTCCATGAGGAACTTCGATACAAAGGCCATTTGTATTTAAGTAAACAATCAATGATTAAATCCACAGTACTTTCTAAGCTTCATGTTACACCCACAACAGGGCACTCCGGGTTCACCAAAACCTATTACAGGGTCAAACGTTCCTTTTTCTGGGATGGTATGAAACAAGACATTCATAATTTTGTATTTGAATGTGATGTGTGTCAATGCAACAAGGGAGAAACAATCAAATTGTTGGGCACAGTACAACCGCTCCCAATTCCACTTGCTATTTGGAAGGATATCTCTATGGATTTTATTACCGACTTACCCAAATCGGGAAATAAATTTGTCATCATGGTGGTTGTTGATTGCCTTTCCAAGTATGCTCATTTCTGCGCCCTTCAACACCCGTTTATAACATCCACGGTCATTCAAATCTTCATGGATCAGGTCTTCAAGCTTTATGGCATGTTGCACTCTATTGTTTATGATTGCGACCCAACTTTTACAAGCAATTTTTGGCAAGAACTGTTCAAAATACAAGGCACCGAATTGGATCTCAGCACAACTTATCATCCCCAGACTGATGGCCAAACGAAAGTTGTCAACAAGTTTTTGGAAACATATTTGAGGTGTTTTTCCTCAGAAAAGAAAAATCAATGGGCTCAATGGTTACCCCTAGCTGAATGGTGGTACAACACTTTATACCATATAGCTACATGCATGACTCCTTTTGAAGCAGTATATGGAAATAAACCATCTTCAGTTATCTCATACTTACCTGGTGCCTCGAAGGTCCAGGCAGTTGACCTAACACTTACAACTCGAGAGGCTATTCTCCGTACCCTCAAAGAGAATTTGGTCATGGAACATAATCACATGAAGCAACAAGCAGAGCAAGGTCGCCCTGAGCGTCAATTTGCAGAAGGGGATCATGTGTTTCTTCGACTGCAACCTTACAAGAAAACTTCCTTCAAGGACAAGCATTGTCATAAGTTAGTGCCCAAATTTTATGGTCCTTATACCATACTCAAGTGTGTGGGACAAGTCACCTATTAGTTAGCTTTGCCCAACAATTCGAAGCTACATCCTGTTTTTCATGTTTCATGCTTAAAGAAGGTGATTGGAGCTAAGTGCCAAATTCAAACCAACCTTTCAGAGTTGGCTGAAGAAGGATCCATTTGGCTACATCCAGAAGCAGTTTTGGACCAGTGTGAGCATCGCCTACGTCAGAGAACCATCGAGGAAGTGCTAGTACAGTGGAAAGATACAACTCCAGCAGCCGCCACTTGGGAACCAACTACCATTCTGCAACAATTTCCTCATCTCAATCCTTGAGGATAAGACTGTTTTTAAGGGGGCAGACATGTTAGGGTCCTAACCCGCACATAGGTAGAAAAATATATTCGGATGTAGTAAAGGTTAAAATTAATAAGGCCTTTCAATAAAATAGAATAAGTCGGATGTAAGAAGACCTAATAGAAGCTTCTGCTTCTAGAAGGATCTTCCTCTAGATGCTTATTTTTAGTATAAATAGGAGTCGAGGGTATGGGAACCCTAGCTTGGATATTATTGTAATAGAGCTCTTCTCAACTGGAGTTTTCCCCCTCGAAGAGGCCCATGAACATTGCTTTCAGATTCAAAGTGTTATTTCTGTTGTTATTCTTATATCATTTTAGTGTTATTGTGGTGAATGTTCTGGTTATATTGCTGTTATTCTGCCATTACTAGCATTTTATTTCAGTTCTGCATACATTTTATATCTGGTATATTACACTATCAAACGATTTAGAACATGCTTCTCAATTCACGCAGTTCCTATCGTTTTCGAAAGAAGATTAAAACAAACACCAACGTTAATACCGACTAACGCATACAAAAGAACTTCCCCACAGTTTAATGAATGGATTTCTCCGTCATCACATGTCGACGAAGTCTCCAAGTTAGTTGGGGAACAAGGAAGAATACAAAGTTTGGTTGAATCCTTCACTGGCCAAGCAACCCGATGGCGAGAGACTCATGCAAACCAACTTCAAAAATGGAATACCGCCACATTGTATTTTGTGGAAATATTTTGTGGGAAACATCTCACTGCAAGTATTGACATCTCGATCTTTAAACCTGGATTCGACCCAGTGATCCACATATAGAAGTGCGAGCAAGAATGGAAAAAACAGGCTACCAAGATGAAAGAGTATGGCCACACATGTTCAAGAATACATTAGATTATATACCTCACAACTGGTATAAGATTAAATAAGCATTGGGTCATACTTTTAACTGGAATGAAATAAAAAAATAGCTTCCTTAAATATTCTGAATTTAACCCTAAATAGGCACTTCTACAAGAGGAAGCTAAAGAAATAAAAATTTCTTGGGAAAACCAAGCCTTGACAAAATTCAGGGAAAAAGGAAAAATTAAAGTCGATGAGGGATCGACTTCGACTTGTAATTTGATATCGACACACAGTGTAGAGAATGTAATAGTTCGATGAGTAAAAATAAAAAACATAAGTTTTACAAGAAAAAACTTTCGATGGAAAAAGGACCACCCAGGAGTACAAAATTTTGTAAAAACAGTTTACTTCTTGACCAAGCAAGAATGAGAAGAGACCGAAAACACATAAAAACCCAATTTCACATCAAGTTAAAATCAAGTCATAGAAAGTGAACATCGGTTATATGAGTCGAAAGAGCCCGACTGGATTGATGCAGAAACAAAGACCAAATAATTCAACATCTCTATAGATGGGTGACCAAAAATGGCCAGAGTACATGACTATTTGTATGAGAAGTAAAAAATAGAAATAGTCGATCTACTAAAATAATATTAGGATGTATTCTCACATGACTATAAATATCTTAGAGGACTAGTACAAGAGATGGGAGAAATGAAGATCGAACTCCTCCCCGGAGCTAAATCCATCAAGAAACGACCATATAAACTGGTGCACAAATAAAAACCCATCATTCAAAAGGAAATCAAAGCAATGTTAACTGCTAATATCATATACCCAATCGAAAAGTTGGAATGGGAAAGTTTGATGGTCATGCAACCTAAGAAACACGACCCAAAAAAGATGAGAATAAATGTCAACTTTCGAGTATTAAACAAACTCATAGTGATTGACCCATTCCCAACACCTTTTGCCTATGAAATTATCAATGAAGTTGTAGGTCATGAATGCTACTCGTTCACTGATAGATTCTATGGATACAATCAGGTACCGATAGAAAAAAAGGATCAATAAAAAATGACATTTGTCTCTGAGTTTGGCTCTTTTGCATACAGAGTAATGCCTTTCGGTTTAAAAACTACCCCAACAATATTTTCTAGAATAGTGGTTAAGGCATTCATGAATATATTTATAAAACAATGGAAGTATACTTTTATGAATGGACCATCTATAGCCTCCTAAAATATCATATACAATGGATAAAGAATGATGTTGGAAAGATGCAGAAAAATTATTTATCTTTAAAAATTAAAAAAATGAATCTTTTCCATGCCAATTGGTATATTGTTGGGCCATATCGTATGCAAGGATGGGATTAAAGTCGACATGGATAATATAAAAGTCATTCTCAACTTGAAACTACCATTGAACCAAAATAAAATCAAAATATTCTTTGGGCACATAGGATACTATCGAAAGTTAATTCGTCACTATTTTGAAATTACATTTCCAATTGACTAATTACTAAACAAAGAAGCTGAATTTTATTGGAGCCAGGAATGCAACAAGTATTTTGAAATATTAAAAATAAAGTGGTAGAATAACCTATCTTAATATTCCTAGACTGGTCGAAGAAATTACACGTTGATATCGACACATCTAGTGTCATTGTCGACTCAGTTTTATCCCAACCATATGATGACTTGATTGACCACCCGAATTCATATGCCAGTCAGAAGTTAAACAAGGTAGAAATGAATTATTCAACAATGGAAAGAGAATCCCTAGAATGTTTTTTTTCTCTACAAACATTCATGCACTAGTTATTAGAAAACCCATTTATATTCTTCACATATTACTAGGTGTTGAAATATTTGGTAAACAAACCAATGCACCAAGGGAAAATGTGTCGATGGATACTACTATTTCAATAATTGAACTTTGAAATAATAGTTTGACCAGGGAAGAAAATCATTGGGCCAAATCACCTATCCCGACTGGAGATAGCAGAAGATCTGACTGTAATAGAAGATGATTTCCTAGATGAAAACTTATTCATAGTAGAAGAAGTCCCTAAAGAACTAGAAGAAATTGAAAATTTATTATAAGGGGGGAAAGTAGCTGATAAACATAAAAGTATAGAAATGAAAGATACACCATTCACCCTAATGAATGGTTACCTCTATAAGATAGGACTCGACAATATTTTTAAGAGAGGTGCACTAGAAGATGAAATGGATGATATCATTACCAAGGATTATGCCGACCCAATAGGAGGTCACTTCCAGGTCGATACCACAGCTAGATTTTTTTTGCAAATTGGTCTTTAATGGTCAACGTTACATAAATATTGTCATGAGAAAATAAAGAAATGCAATAATTGCCAAAGGATAGGCCGATAAGTATGGAAAAATGAGATGACCTTATATTCTATAAATCCCAATTTATCGTTTGAAATATGAGTTGTCGATTTTGTCATACCTTTCCTGAAAAGAGATAAAAGGATGGGGGGGTGGGGTGGGGGGGGATATATCATTATAGTTTTTGAATACTTAACCAAATGGGATAAATCAGAACCAGTTGAGAATTGTACAAAGGAATTAGCTGTGAAATTTATCTACAAAAATATAGTAACTCATTTCGGCTTCCCTATAACAATAATCAATGACCAAGGCACACATTTTATCAACAGTACAATTGAAGTGCTTCTTAAGAAATTTACGATTGACCATAAAATGATAACTACATATGATTCACAGGCCAACGAAGTCGTCGAATATTTTAACAAGACCTTACACAAAGGCTTAACACAAATGTGTGGACTCCACAAAGACAATTGGGATGAAAAAATTCCAGTGATATTATGGGCCTACATAACAACATATAAAATATCGACATGACATACACCTTTCAAGTTAGTCTATGGTCAGGAGGTCATCATACCAGTTCGTTTTTGCGCTAATGTAGGTTCGATAGAATCAGTGTTGGAATTCGACCATATATGTGATACAAGGCAATGTTTCTACCAACTAAATCAATTATAAGAGGAAATAATGATGACAAAACAACACCAATAAACTCAAAATAACCAACAAAAATCCGGACACGATCGACATCTCAAGAAAAAGGATATTAATGATGGGGATTTGGTATACCTATATGGCATTCAAGTAAAAGGAAAGTCGAGAAAGCTAGAAATTGCATGGTTAGGGCCATATGTGGTCGAAGAAATCCGAACTTCAGGAACAATAAAGCTAAAAACACTCCAAGGGAAACCCTTTAAGAAATTAGTCAATTGGGCCTGACTAACTAAATATCATACATAATAATATACAACACTACTGGTGCAATATTGGCAAAAGGGGGACACTAGTAGGACTTGATTTCACAAAATACCCCCCAAAACAGTGCCAGTAAAAGAAAATGCATAATTATGAATTTCAAATATCTCTATCAAACCATCAACAATACAAGCATAGAGTCAAAATACAAAATATTAATCAAATCCTTAAGATATCAAAAGAAAACATAGATAAATATTTTGCATGCCGCCAGGGACAAAAAGGTCTCTTCACATGCACTAATAATCAATGTCGACACCATTACCAAGAAACAACTGGCTACTACAACATCATAACAACACATAATATTTCACATGATATACAAATGATTGACTTGGAAAAACGATAGTACGTGGGAATATCTCTCATCAAGACAATGAAGATTCTATAAGTGTACACAAAAGAAGTTCAGCTTATACCATCGTTATTCATTCCATAAATAAAGGACAAAGACCATCGTCACACATGCACATCCATGCAAATCTTAGATCCTTGAAGATTAAGTTACATGTGAATATTCTAGCTATCTCATCAGTTTCCTTCAGAATCATGAAACCGACCCCTATATATCAAAGACAGGGAAAAAAAATAAAAACCATTCTACAATTAGTTAAGTTTCTAAAAATAGACTATCCTAATGACTAATGTTGCAGACTATTACCCAATTAATCTAGGTCTCTATAAGGGAGAAGTTGGCAAGCCATCTTTGATATAGATGCCAGGAGAAGATACTCATCATCATGCAAAGGAAAGAATGTTCCCCCTTGGTACCATTCCCTTAATCCCAAGGATAAAGTGACATTTGAGAGTTACCCCTAATATAGGTTAT
>ML779570.1:155053-178631 GCA_009831015.1 Picea engelmannii
TCTTGAGGGTGTTTCCCAAGAACACATCCCTCACATACTCCCTTGGAGAAATGGATGTCTGGTAGACAATCAACTAATCTGTGCTTTCCAAGCTGTTGCATGTATCTGAAATTAAAATTTCCAAACCTTTCGTGCCATATCCTACTACTTTCATCAGCATGAGTAAGAAGTCAAGCAGAATCAGGTTCAATGAATTCAGAAAATGTATACAACCTAGACTGATGATTTACCTCATCGTTAGAAACTCTGGAGTTGGTTTGCATGTCGTAGATGTCCATGGAATTTGGTGTGAATACGAATTTCTTTCCGGTGCCAGAATTTTTCATCTGATATACGGAGAGAAGGTTGACAGAAATTTTGGGAACATGCAACACGTTCTCGAAGCTTCCATTGGTGAGTTCAATCCTTCCTTTGCCAGTGACTTCGACATAAGAGTTGTCCCCCATACGAATAGGAGGACCTTTGCATGCATCCAATGAAGAATAGATTGCTTCTGAGGTAGCCATGTGATGTGATTCTACTGAATCTACGATCCAAGCATCAGGAGAGGAGTTGATGGCAATAAAGGCATGGCTAGAATTGCCTTTCTTGGAATTCAAATCTTCTGGCTTCTTCTTCTTTGCATCCTTGGGGATGCGATCTCCAAGGTTGTTTTGATGAAGTATTTGAGACATCAGATCTATTTTTTTTTTCATGCAAGCAGATTCCGAATGGAATCCTTTGTGATAGTATGTGCTTTTCTCTTATTTTCTTCCCTTTTCTCCTTTGGATCTAGAGGCATCGGTTAAGGGTTTTATGTACCCTTCCTTCTTCGTATGTGCATGAGATTTCCACTTATATTTGTCTTTAGATTTATGATATTTTTGGATGCCATCATGCACAATGAGTGCATGCGCCCTTGGGCCTTTGATTGCGCCCATGTTGATGATCTTGGCTTTCTCTTGTGTCAAGGATTCGATAAAGTCCTCAAGAGAAGGCATCTTCGAGGTGGATCTAGAGGCGAATATGATAGTATGGAATGTAGATATGAATACAAAGAATTCAAGACCAAGCTTGGAAAGAATGGTGAGAACCATTTGTTTCTCCTCCTTCAATTTATCAACCCCGCAAGCTTTGAGTTGCAACAGTAAATCCTTGAATTTTGTAAAGAAATATTGGATATTCTCGAATCTTTTTGGATCCAATGTGAGAATCTCCACCTCCATCATGTGTCCCCTCATCTCATCATGTTTACCAAAGATCCCTTCCAATATGGTCCAGGCTTCATTAGGAGTCTTACAGGAAGATATGTGAAAAAGGAGATCGAGAGAAATAAGACTGCAAATTGTTCTGAGTGCCTCATCCATGCGATTTAAGTACTTGGATTTTTCTATGGCTGATGTCGAATCTGGATATTTATTCATGGTTAACCTGTACAACCCTCTAGAATAGAGATGTATGGATATTTTCTCCTTCCATGAAAAATAGTTGTAAGGTGTAAGGATGAATTCTTTTTGGAATTCCATCTTTTCGCTATCTTCAATCTTTTGTACCTGCAAAAAATTTTGGTGTAGATTTTGCTTAGTAGTCCATCGGCTCTGATACCATGTAAATTTGTTGAACCTACACAAAATAGATCTAGCTAAACAATAATACATACATTTGTAGAGAGAATTGGAGAAATAAGAAGAAGGAGAGAAAGAATGAAAGAATTCTCATTAACCATTGTGAAAAATGAATAGTTTACACATGATATACTCTGTATAAATAACTGAGTTCGACCTGAGGTGAACCAATGTGCCATAGTGGTGGTCTAGAGTGATCTAGACACACACCAGCAATTACGGGAGTGAACTGCCACCTAGTTGAGTTAACTAGTCAACTAGTCTTCAGTTAATTGACTGAACATAGAGTAGTGAGGAGTTAACTTAGGGAATCAAGGATAATACGACACTTTGGTGATGATACCAAGGCAAGGTCTAATTATAATGGTGATGATCCCAATGAAACATCTAAACTCAACTCAACTAGTCAAACTGAAGTGTCAACTGAAAGAGAATATTCTCTAGATGGAATATTCTCTCCTAAAATATAAGAGGCTGGATAATGACTAATTATGACTAATAAACAAGAGAAAACCTTAGGAAAAAGAAATCCTAGGTGTGTGTGAAGTAAATCCAACAGAGGTGTGGGAGGAGGTGATAGGGGGGCAAGGATAGGGATAAGGGGGGAAAGGAGGGGGTGAGGGAAGGCAATATGATAGAGGGGTTGTTCTCACTCATTTCATTTGAGGTCTTCAGGTTCCCATTTTTGTTGAGAATAGTCTCCTCGATGTCTTTCTCTATTCCGAATGAGGGAATGTTGGTAAGACTCATCTATGAAGATGTGTCGATTCCACTCCTTCTAGATCTTCCATAAAATGGACCCTGAGAATCATTGCCATATACAATTGAGGATGGGGTTATTGAAGCAGTTGCCTCACTAGGAGGATATTTTTAATTTGACTGAATATTTGATGCAATCAGTTTGGTGTAAGGAGATGGCTCTTTGATCCCATAGAAAAGTTTTGAAGGAGAATGAGTTTAGAAGGTGTTCCATGGTTTTGTATTTTTGAAGGCACAACACATAGAGACCAGGGCCAATAAATCCTCGGCAAAGAAGATGGTCCCAAGCGAGGATTTTTTTGTTTGCAACTTTTGAGAGAATGGTTTCCACTTTTTGCTAGAGGTTCGACCTCCAAATGTTTTCCCATATATCATTAGAGGGGATAGTTGAGTAATGAGAAGATAAATGATAAGCTTCTTGAAGAGTGAAGCATCCTACAGGATGATATCCCCATCTTAGTTTGTCCAGCTAAGAAGAGCAATTTATTTTCTTGTTATTGGGATTTGAAAACAAGGAGGAGAAAATATGGTGGCCTTTTAGAGGGAGATGATTATGATCTAGGTTCCATGAACGCCATTCATAAGAGCTAGAATCGAGAAGACAATAATGTTAAAATTAAGTTCCCTAAATTGCTTGAAATTTACCTTTTAGAGTGGTGAACTTTGGATATTTCTGAAGAGAAGGAAGTTATCGCTAGGAGTTTTCCCAAAATAGGGCAAATCAACCATCTTGAATTTCTAAGAAGTTATGCAGTTGGATCAAGGATCTATTTTTCCAAGCTGCATACCATATGAGGGAGCCTAAGTGCGCTTTTTACATTTGTATGAGCTCGGATGGGTTGATGTGATATGCATATTTATGCTTCCATAGGTGTCTCCAAAATTCCCCTTTGTTTTGAATCCAGTGCCACCAAGGTTTGGCTTGCAGGGTGTTGCTCAATATCTCAGGTTCTCTCATCCCTAGACCCCCTTTTAATTTTTGGAGACATAGAGTATTCCATGCAATCAATGCCCATTTCTTTGACGATTGAGCACCCTACCACAGTAAATTCTTTGGATTGATCTGAATTCTTTGAGGATTCTCTTAGGGGATATCAGGGAAGAGATAGATACAAAGGGATTGACTGAAGGAAAAATTTGAGTAGGACTAGATGACCAACTATATTTAGGGGATAGAAGGTCCAACTAGAGATCCTTTTGTTGAGTTGCGAAAGTAAGTCTTCCGTGGCACTGTTGCGTAATTGTTCAAGATCTCAGAGGCTTCCATGAAGACATTTAGAACCCTCTTAAAGAATCTTTCCTCCATCGCAGAAGGGACTCCCATCAACATGGTATCATAAACAAATTGGTTGTGGGAAAGGGGGGAGTAGAGTGATGAAGTTTCAAGCCCTGATTATTTTGAGAAGAGATGGAAGCCTTGAGGCTACAACTCGACCCTTCATCCATAAGAACAAATAGAAAGGGATAGAGGGGGTCACCTTGTCTTATGCCTCGAGAGGGGTGGAAAGGGGAGCAGGGTGCTCCATTGATCAAGAGAGAGAAGAAAGCAGAGAATATGAGAGTTTTGATCCACTTAACCCACTCAGAATGCAATCCAAAGGAGAAGAGGATCTCATTGATTTATTTCCAACTAAGTTTGTCAAAATATTTGGACATGTCTAATTTGATGAGCATTCCAGGGGTTTTGGTGTTTTTTAAAGAGTGCACTACCTCATGGGAAAGGATCATTATATTGATAATTTGATGACCTTGCACATATCTAGATTTTTCAGGGGAAATTAGGTGGGTGTTAAGATAAATTCCCTCTTCTAAAATTTCCCTCCCCTTTTCTATTTTCCCAACTCCTTTTGTCCATTTCTTTTCCCTCTTCTATACTTACCCGAATTCCCCTTTTCTTTTCCCCCTTTTCTTTTCCCTTTCTAGTTACTATACTTAGTTGTTTTTCAAACACGACGGGTTCGCGGGTTTGTGGAATCAGAGATATTCATCTCCATCCATACTCCCATAT
This sequence comes from Picea engelmannii, assembly GCA_009831015.1. NCBI lineage: Eukaryota > Viridiplantae > Streptophyta > Pinopsida > Pinales > Pinaceae > Picea > Picea engelmannii. The sequence continues at coordinate 159,425 of ML779570.1, forward strand.
CATGAGTCCGACCGACCACCGTATTATCCTATACTTAACCATTTTTTGTAGTCGCGGATTCATGGGTTCAAGCTATCATATTACAAGTTTCGTGATATTCATTTTCCACCCAAAGATCGACGATCTACATTATGACCGTCAGAATTTTCGTGGGTATCGAGCTCCTAAGTTTTTCATTTCTCTTGTATCCAAGTTCGACCGACCGCTCCCAACACGTAGCCAATTTTCTATCATTCACAACTGCAGGTTGGAAAGTTCCCAAGTTGGTAGGTTCAAAAAAGTTCCCAAATCCTAATTTATCTCGTTAGTCCCCTCCACCTTCATTCTTTTCCCAATATGCATTTAATATGGTTTAATGCTAATAACTCATCATGCAGGTTCCGTAAGGATCGTCATTAATAAACGAAGGGCTCAATGAGATTTCTCATGAAACCACATTAAATATGATTTGTGAAAGATTATATTATCTCTCTCAAGCGCTCATTTCAAATATTATCTGGATTAAAATAATGCTCAAATCAACTTATGGAAGAAGCAACTCAACAATAGTTCTGCGGAGATACTTTGAATATTTTTGGATGTGAGGACTAGAACTTTCAATGGTCTAGAGCGTAGTCTTACTATTCATCCCCTTCTGCTCAGAAGGAAGTGATATGGACATTTGGAATTTCTCGTGCAAGGTGTCTCCATGAGTTTTTTGAATGCAAGGAACTAGTTTTTTGGTGCACTGACATACTGATTCAGCAAATTATTCAACTTCAATACCATTCTCCTATCTCTCTTTCGCCTCAAGAATTCCATAAAATTTGAAGCTCCTTGAGCCAACACTTACCTTAAAAGCAGAGGATTTCAGGGATTTCCTGAAAAAGCATGACAACGGCCTAGACCTCTTGCCCCAGTTCCTGGATAATCCCGCGGTTGTCCCTGAAGACATTACCAATTTGCAGGTCGACTCATTCAAAAAACCCTTTCGGGAAATTGCTTGGTTATTCACGAGGGTGACAGGACAAGAAAGTACCGCCATCATTTCTCGTATGATTATTTATATCTTACATTTTACACTCAATGAGAAAGATATTTTCGATTAGGGAAAATTGATTTCCATTGAAATCTCCTCCCAATTGTCACAGTACAAAAAAAGACCAGAAATTATTTATGGCTTCTTATTTGGTGTTTGTGATATCATATTGTTGTCAATTTCCGAAATTGTCTATATGTAAGAGGGTGAACTATGAACTTGACCCAGTTACCTTCTGGTACCAAGCATTATGGAGAAACAAAGATTCCTTTCATTTTTATGAAGTTTTTAATGTTTTTGTCTATGTTTTCAAAGGATTATTGTTTGGAAAAGATACCCCCTGGATGTCCGACCAAGGAAATAAATTCTTGGATAAAAAGGGGACATTGGAGCAAATAGAAAATCATAATGTTATCAGGATTTTCGGTTCTAAGGAAAATCCATCCTTTATTCTATGCCATGTAACTGATAAAATGTTTGTTACGGAAGTCACAAGGAAGTATAACTTATGGTTTCACTTTTTCCATGAGAAACAAAAAAATAAATTCATACCCTTGCCTTGGAAAATTGGGGACTTTATATTCAAAAATATAAACAAAATCGATGAATTTGAGAACCACTTCCATAATGTGAAGATGAAATATGATAAAAAGATAAAGGGCTTTGACCATAATGAAATTTTCATGGAACACATGCTAGCAGTAGGATTCAACAATTCATTTATCCATACTATTTTGAGTGAAGAAGAAGATAATAACTTAGGTTCTCCTGCTCACAATGATGGTGACTTGGAAACGATACTCAATACTAGTTAGTTTTAAAAGAAGATAGGAAAGGTTCCCAGTGAAAAGAGTGCCTAGTCCCCAACTGTTACTCCTAAAACTACAACATCTTAGAGAAATTCTCTAGTGGCCCACCCATCTAGAAAAGTTACCAACACCAGTTCTAGTGGTGGAGGAGAAAAGAATCCCCCTCCAGGAAAAATTGAAAGCTCGCACAAGCCTCCTCTTAGAAAGAAGAGGAAGAATATTGTACAAGAGGAGGAATACAACCACATAGATAGTGACATCAACAACTTCTCCCTCGAAGACATGGAGTTCGAGGCAGACATCGAGAAAATGTTTCCCAACATTGATCAGCTAGAAAACATGGCCCACCAAAATCCATCATTTGAAATTATTGAGAATGAGACCTTCGATGAAGAAGAGTCATTTGTGTTTCAGAGCGTTGTCTTTGACATCGAATCTAAGAAATTGATTATTGAAAAAAGTGATGTCAAGAATAAGAAAAGGAAATCTCGTTCATAGGTTGACCTAAGAAATATGCATCCTTCCCAGATTTCTAAAATTCACAGAGCAACCGAGGATGCTCTAGAAGACTCCATTGACGGTCTTGAAGTGGAAAATACAAAATCAAAAGAAAGGATCAAGGAACTGGAAGACACCTTAATACCTCTTCGACTTCTGGAAAGTCCTTTGACAATAATCAAACCCACCACACCCGTTTCTAAATTAAAAGGATCTTCATGCCTTATTACATCAACCAGGAGCTACGTGGAGAAAAACATTAAGAAAAGAATGGCATTCATCACAGATGCATGGGAAATTTCGAAAAACATGGTTTCTATTGGCTCGAGGGTGCATTCCTTCCATGAGTATTTTCAAGTTGACCTAAAGGATGAAGAATGCTTTTACCTTGATGTTGTGCTACCCTTTGGAAACAAAGTTTCCAACATGACATAACTAAGGAGAAGAGAGGACGATCTTCACTCTCCAAGACGGATCAAATAGTTGAGCACGTGCTGGAAAGAAAATATAAAAAACTTGAATAATATCATTCAAGCATGCAACCAAGATATATCAAAGAGGGAACAACTATTCAAAAGGATCATAGAGGTAGACCTAGATGGAAGCACTAACGAAGTACAAGACCCCAAGTTAATCCTCAACTCATTGTTCCTAAAAAAGAAACAATTTGACTAGCAATTTGAGATTTTTAAAGGGTTGTCAGTTGAAAATTTCAATGGTATACTTGAGTAGGATGAGGATGACATAGACAATTGGTTAGTGGACTACTCCGTGAAAAATCAGGACATTGAAGAAGCATTACATGACATTTCCCTTGATCTTAGAGACTTGGAGGGCAAATTGTTCAACATCAAAATCTGGCATGAAATCACCATGGCACCAATGAAAGGTTATATCGAAGAATGGTTCAATAAAGATATTGATAAATTGACCAATGAGGGGAAATAAACAGTTGAGACGGTTCCTGTAACCATTGATGAAAACAATAAAAGGACATCAACAAGCAAGTGAAGACAATGAGAGACCATCATAGTCTTTTTTTTCTACTTTTGCCCACCATCCTCCTTCTACGAGCTTATTTCTTGTATTTATTTTCTCTATGGTCCGTAGGAGCCCCAATCCCTGTCTTTAGGACAAACACATTTTAAATTTCAAAGAATATGTAACAGACTATATATTTTTTAGAAATTTCAAGAGAGCTACTTTGGGAACAATCTCGACTGTACTTTGTAACCCTAATTTCAGAATATAAAGTATTTGAGGTTGATCTATCATTATATTTATTTGAGTTTCCCATGTTTCCACTCTATTAAAGATCTCTTATGCATGCGGACCATCTCATTTTTATTTTTATGTGATCAGAAATATTTAGTCAAACTATGATGGATGTGAGGACATTTTGCCTATGTTTGTTAAATGTATAAAATGTGTGATTCTTGGTCCTTTATTAGGAACCTTCTTAAAAAAAAAAAAAACATTTTCTTTCTTGTTGTTTTATATTTCTTTGATTAGCGCGACGGACTTCTTCAAAGTCCTATATTTTGAAGACCCAAAGTCCCAAGAAAATCTGAATTAAAAGAGGAGTACCACCTCTATAAAAACAAAGGGGGATTTATATCCTTGTGAGGTTGTCGTTTTGGTCCTAACAATTTCAAGCGTCAACAATGGGGTAGGAACAATTTAAGGAAGAGGGCTATGACCTTTGATATTATATTATATATTACATTACATAATGCTATAGGGTGAAACTTATTGGAGTCAGACACCTTTTCTTCTTTGGGGACAAGAGAAAGGAATGTAGCATTTAGGGCTAGAAGGACACCTAAGATCCTTTGCAATTCCTTCACAAGATCCCATGCATCAAGCTTGATCACTTGCCAACAATGATGGAAGAAGTCTAAAGTGAAGCCTTTTGGGCCAGGGGCTTTGCTAGAGGCTAAGTTGAGGTTGGATTCTTCCACTTCCTCCAACTAAATGGGGCACATAAGGCTGGAATTTTGTTCATCCGAGATCAAGCTGGGGATGTTTTTGGTGGTGGAATGAATTCCAATATTTCTCTAAGTTTAGGTTCAGTTAGAAAACCATGAAAAAATGGTTTGTTCTTGTTCAATACCATTATGGGAAGCAGCCTTGTTACCTTGGGTGGTTTTAGCGCCGCCATTTTTCTTTCCATTTTAGAGTTGGTTTTAAAGTCACATTGTGACCCATGTTCTCGAACATGTTAAGTCAAGTATGTAACACCGTGAGTTTGAAGTCCGCAAGTGTCTAGTTGGCCCTTGGAAACGGGAAGGGATGTCAGATTCAAAACTTGTATAAGAGGTGCAGGTATGTCTTTTCCAAGAAAGTTGATTCCTGTTGAGAAACTAGTCTCTACGAGCCCCAGGTCAATTTAAGTGGTTAATAGAGGTCATGTCGCCAAGTAAAATAGTTATTATCAGTTCATCATGGAGTTTGAGGGAATGAAAAATCACAATGTTCATATCATGCATGCCCAACAAGCCTTATCACTCGTGTCCTACACGTGGGGATTTGCCATGGAAAACCTGCAACTTGACTTGGAACATATCGTCACCATGAATTCGCTATCCTCCAAAATGATTTCCTCTCCTTTCTGATTCATTATAACTCTCCGATGCTCGACATTCTCTCCAGTCGTAGAACCAAGCCTAAACTCTATTTGCAATTTCTGTTTCCAGTCCAGCTTGTTTAGAACCTTCCCTCCTGTGCGTTTGTTGGATACACTGTGCGTAGAGTTCACCTTGGTCGCACCACGATGACCTCTGAGAGCGCAAGGAAAGGTGCGTGGAGCAGAAGAAATGAAAGGTCCGAGCCCCAAAGGGTCTGGGATTCATTCTCACTTGCGGCAGGAATTCCCAAAGATGTGAAAGGAACTATTCTTTTACCCACAGAGAAGACCAAATCAAATCTTAGAAAATATGAAACAAAGGGATTCACATAGGAAGGGAAGATAGTAAGAGCCCGCTCTCCCCAACAAAAAATTCCTCGGAGGAGGGACAGGCCGAGGAAGAACCAGGAGATCATGGAAGATCGAATTTCAAAAGAACCACGCATCGGATTGATAGATGAAGAACTACTCAAACGCACCATCCGGCTAGAATCTGCTGGGGGATCGAGCCACGAAGATAGGAGCAGAACAAGGAGAGCGGATATCACAGGAGTAAATGAGAAAGTTCCATATCAGAAAATGAAGAAAGCAAAGATGGTTAACACTGAACTCTATTAGGAAAAAATTGAATTAAGGAGACAACTAGCGACAAAGGCTACAGATGCGTCCGCAATGCAGGGTCGCGAAGGGAACGTGGCATGGATGAAAATGCAGCTTAGAGAGGCACAATACACCATTGTACAACTGCAAGAAACATAGATACTAACAGAAGAAAGGCATGCGAAACATTCCAGAGAATGAGAAATGACCGAGAAATAAGACCACGTAGCTCTCGCCAACGCGCAAGAAAAACAAGTTTAGTTGGCGCCCGTCTCTACACCCGCAAAGGATGAGACAAATCTTGGAAGTTTTGAATGATATATTTCTCTAAAAAATGATACCATTTTGATAACAACCATAACGATCTAACAACTGCTTACTGCGCACAGTTCTTAGCAAATGCTCACATCATAGAAATCAAAGCCATTATTTACATACAACAGGATCTTGATAGAAACTTGTTCTCCAGGACACCTTCTCAAAGGGACACAATGACACATATTTTATCCATTCCAAAGCTTGACCGGCGATCAACTCCCCATGGCGAACTTGTGAACAATCATAAGTAAATAGACGTGATTGTTGTCTACTTTTGGAAAACACTTTTTGAAGAGTCTCCAGTGCATGTTGCTCATTTTTCCTAGTTCTAAGGGTTAGCAGTTAGGAAATAGGGTAGCACAAGTGGAACCCTCGTTTATATATTTCATCTTTTCTATGTAAGCCAAGTTGGTTGGCAAATTTGGTAGACAATAGCTATTATATGTAATATGAAGTTTTGACCGGAATTTAATGCAAAGGTCCTATGACTTGATGAAAAGATTCTAGTTGTAACAGGTGGATGCATTGTGCTTCTTTCTTTGCGTATGCGCTTTCCTGTTATCTTTATTTCATATCCATTTCTGTCTATTTCAGAACGAATTATCTAACCTACAGATTCGTTGTAAAACTCCCCTTGTTCGTGCCAATTAGACAAAACGTTTTCCTCTAAAAGCTAACTCCAAATTCACCCACAATGGCTCTCCTGAGTTACTTCCTGTAATTTCTCCCACCACACATTACAATTTTACACTGAAGGTTATTTATCACCTAGCCTTATCCTCTCGAGTCTAGTCACTGAGTCATTTGTTCCATTTTTCCTCAGACATACCCCATAGCCCAAGTCTTACTTTCTTGTGCCAATATAACCAGAACCCATTATATCATAGGTGTTAAATATAGCCATTGTTTTCAAAGTCATATCCCGTGTGGAGACCGTGACACTTCCGACAGAGCCCACTCCATATATGAAAGGCTAGTTTCAGGTCTCAAAGTTGGTTGAAAAAGTTACCTTCATCATTTGTTTATCAGCCGAACAAATTTACGGAGTGCTAACCTTCTGGCGCCGTTGCCGTGGAATAAAATTGAATAGATTTTACCTAGGAGAATGACAACGCTGTAGTTTGACCCCTGAGGGTAATAGAGGGACAAACATCCATATCGAGTGAAATCCTTACTCTGGAAACTCTAGTCCAAACAAACTAGTATCTCCAAGTAGCATAGTTCAAGAAACCTGGCTACAAAGATGATTTAGACTAGAGCGAATCCTAATCCAAACCCCTCAGAGCCTATGTATGACCCCAAGAAGATTCTGCGCAAAGCTAGAGAGAAACCGCCAAACCCGTTCAACTACCTGGACAGAAGCATGTCCTTTACCAAAGACGGCGCGCAGAGCGTTGACGACCATGAGTTTCACACATTCTTTGAGCAAACTTTGTTCCGGTCGAAGTCAGAAACCAGTTTGGACGAGATTGCTTTCGACCCAAAGAAATTATGAGCCCTAGTATCAAATAATATCCCTCAGAATCTGAATCCTCCTAGGGCTATGGCTGCTAGATTATCTCCCCTCATCCTGCCTACCCAATTGCATGACTTGCCTTAAAATTATAGCTAGAGGATCAGGCTCTACGATGTTGAGGGAAATGTTTCCGCTCAAAGGCACCTGGATTGGTTTAATGATTTCATCGACCTAGAGGAGGTGGACTATGCAGATGAAAAAATGAGTTTGTTCGTGCAAAGCCTCTCGGGAGATGTAAGAAAATGGTTCAAATCCCTCCCACCCATGAGCATTCGAGACTTCACCGGATTCGAGACGTCGTTCCTAGATAAATGGGAAGACAAGAAAAACCCTTTGCAACTGCTGACACAATACAATAACATGAAGAAATCAATAGAAGAGACGGTGCATGAATTCTCGGCCCTCTTTTTGAAGGTGTAAAACTCAATCCCTGTAGAAGTCAAGCTTCCCCCTGGTGTTGTGGAGTTTTCGTACGTTGATTCCTTTGAAAATGATTTCGCCCTATTGTTAAGAGAAAGAATATCAACGAATCTAGATGCTATAATTAGCAATGCTATCAAAGTCGAAGTAAACATGATGGCGTAGGGAAAAGTAAAATCAAGGTTCAACCAGGGCGACAAGATACCCCAGGGATATGCACAACCATCGACGTCGTGGTCCTCAAACAATAAATTCGACATGATGATGAAGACCATGGAGAAGTTGATGGAGAGAATGTCCATGGGAAACAAACCTATTTCCCGAGAATAGAACGACCCACCTCCCAGAAATTAGAACCTCAAAAGAGGTCAAATCCCTTAGATAAGATAGAAGGAACAAAAAGAGCAAAGGGATCAAGGTCACCAACAAACGAGACCTCCTTTCCAGAACAACTACGCGGACGAGGATTTCAACCAGACATTCGATGACTAGATGCATTGTTGCGATGACCAAAACTCGCCCATGTTCCCGACGAAGAGTGAGCATGATTATTATATGAGTAGGAATGAAGAATTTGTGCCAGAGGCCGACGATGATATGATACTCGAAACAAATGATGCGCCATCTTGGGAGACAAAAGAGTTCAGGAAAGGCTATCAAAACGCCATCATGCAGTTCCTGAAGAAGTACAACCTCCAGAGCAAATATGTGCCTATCGAGCCGCGACAAATGAACCCCATAAGGAAGCCTTCAGTGGAAACTCCTTCGACAAGATGAACAAGGTTGGACAATGTGACCAAGGACGCGACAGAGAAAGATAAGTCGAAGGAGGAGGTCCCCAAGAAAGCCCCGGAGACAGGACAAGAGGCGAGCAGAAAAGAGGTAGAGAAAAATTGTCCTCCTTTCAATTTTGAATATGAGATGGCCAAAATAAAAGTCTCTGTCCCACTCAATGAACATATTATAAAGGGTGAGTATTGGGAACAAATCATTAAAACGCTGAAAATGGGGGGGACCCCTGATACTCTGAATATTCAAGATGATCACCCTGCCATCCTTTTTGGTCCGCGCATTGAAGAGACAAGCGATACCGAAGACGTACCTCCTTTCTATGCCAGTCTGAAGATCCATGACATGAACCTGCATAACTCTATGCTATATTCTGGCACGTCGCACAACCTCATGCCGAAGGTGATCATGGACGAACTAGGTTTGGATGTCACTACGCCATACAAAGACCTTTTCTCCTTTGATTCGAGGAAATTCAAGTGTTTGGGCCTTATTAAGGACCTAGTTGTATCGTTGGATCAAATCCTCATTAAGAACATTGTCATGGGCGTGGTCGTCGTATACATACCCCAAAATTTGGCATGCTGATCTCGAGGTCCTGGGATGCGAAGTTGAATGGAATGTTGCAGATCGATATGTCATACACCACTATCCCTATTTTTGGCCATGAAAGAAGGTTGTATAGAGAAGTGTTGTTGAAGTACATGGTAAGCAACAAGACTCAGCCACACAATAATCCCATATACGTCATCGACACCGAGGTGGGGTCTTCTATATTCTACAATGACCTAAATTTTGAAGAGGAAGAACCAACAACCATTATAACAACTGACAAGGAGACCGTGCGGGAAACAAAAGAATGCGTCGAACCAAAAGACCACGTGGAAAACAGGGTGTGGAACATGATTTTTGATGACGCACTTAGAAGAGAAGAAGATGGGGTCGGCGTATGGGTGAGCCCCCTTGAAGCAAGCATGAAGTTGTGCTAATACAAGCTTGCGTTTGAATGCACTAACAACATGGCCGAGTATGAAGCACTAATATTGGGCTTACAAGTTCTGAAAGAATTGGGCGCACAGAAGATAGCAGTGCGCAGAGATTCTTAGCTGATCATAAATCAGGTAAAGAGTGTATATCAGACCAAACACCCCAGGCTGAGAGCATACAAGAATTTGGCTTTGGAACTCCTTTAAGGATTCTTAGAATATGACCTATCTTCTATCCCGAGGGAGTGAAATCAGATCACCGATGCGTTGGCCACCTCGGCCTCGGTTTTTAAGATCCCCATATTACCAAACAAAAAGTGTGAAATCGAGGTTAGGCATAGGCCGACAATGCCTGATAATATCAAACATTGGCAAGTGTTCGATGATGAAAAATAGGTGGAAATATTCCTCCTTATGAGAGACAAGTTCGCTAATACAAACATTGACAAGGAATGTTGCGGCGATGAAGATGAGAGCACAAATGCGCACAGTAATGAAGACCCTCTCCAAAACCAGATCGCAGGAAGGGACATAATACAATTGAAAAATAATATTATTCCAAAGGGGTTGGTGCCCCTGGAAAAGATGCTCGACGAGAATGATGTGGCTAAGAACCCCAAGATCACTGCAAGCGAAGACGATGTGGAAGACTGCAACATCAAGACTGAGGAGAACCCGAAGATGGTAAAATTATCCAAGACACTGAGTCCAGAGGTCAAGAAGGACTATGTAAAGCTCATGAAATATTCCCCAGATGTCTTCGCATGGAGGTACGATGACGTGCAAGTGTATGACACGAAAGTGATCCAACATGTTATCCCTCTCAAGGAAGATCATAAACCTTTCAAAAAAAAGCTAAGATAGATAAATCCGTTGTTGCTGTCGCTGATCGAGAAGGAGGTAAAGAAGATTTTCGATGCTAAAATTATTTTTTCTTTGAGATTCTCGAAATGGGTAGCTAATTTGCTACTTGTAATAAAGAAAAGCGGCAAGATAAGACTGTGTGTGGAATTCCGAAATTTAAATAAAGTGTCTCTCAAGGACCACTATCCCCTTCCTAAAATGGACTACATCCTGCAAAAGGTGGTGGGGTCCCAAAAGATGTCTATGTTGTATGGGTTTTTAGGATATAATCAGATCATGGTCCACCCAGACGATAGAGAGAAAACAACTTTCACAACTCCATGGGGAACGTTCATGTACGCCAAGATGTCGTTTGGCCTGATGAACGCTAGAGCCACTTTTTAGAGGGCCATGGACATCATGTTTTCTGATGAAAAGGACAAATTCATTGTGATTTATCTGGAAGACATCACAATGTACTCTGCCTCTGACAAACAACATCTCGAGCACATGAAGATATTTTTTCAGAAGTGCAGAAAGTTTGGCATATCACTAAATCGAAATAAATCACATTTCGTGGTGGAGGAGGGAAAGCTATTAGGGAACATCATTTCCAAGGAAGGCATTAAAATAGACCCCAACAGGGTTGAAGGGATTCTGAATATCGGCAGCCCGTGTAGTAAAAAGGAGGTGCGATGATTCCTCGGAAAGGTAAACTTTTTGAGGAGATTCATCCCAAACCTGGAAGAAATCATAAAACATATAACTTGCATGATCAGGAAGGGAAACAAGATTAAGTGGAACCCGGAGGCCAAGAATTATTTCGAAGATATCAAAGTGGTGCTGACTAAGGCTCCTATGCTAGCCAGCCCAAATTTTATGAAAGATTTCCTCTGTTTTTCATTTGCCTCAGAACACACTATTGTCGGCATACTGATGTAGAAGGATGAGCATGATTTCGAGAAACCCATAGCCTATTTCAGTCAGCCGCTACGCGACACTCAACTAAGGTATGAAATCATGGAAAAACTAGCATATGCCTTAGTAAAAGCCTTGAAATAATTCAAGACATACATACTACACTCCCATGTTATCGCTTGTGTACCCAACAGTTCAGTAAAGGATATTCTGAGTCGACTTGACCTGAAAGGAAGGAGAGGCAAGTGGATAGTGGCCATGTTAGAATACGACCTTGAAATCAATCCTACAAAGCTGATCAAAGGTCAGGGTATCACAAGTTTGATGGCACAGTTGGACTGCGACACTATAGGAATGAATTTCATCGATGATCTGTTGGAATGTCCCCAAGAAGAAAAAACTGCACAAGCGCCTCAACAATTCATCGATTTGCCATGGTACGCAGACATCATCTATGTGATGGATAATCTCTAGGTCCCTCCTAGCATGAGTAAGACTAAGGACAGGTTTCTCAAGCTCAAAGCGGTTAAGTTCTGCATCCTGGTAACTCACTCTACTGGAAAGATCCCGGGGGAATATTGTTGCGCTGTTTACTGGAAGATGATGTGAAGCGGTCCATACAAGAATTTCACAAAGGGAACTGTGGAGGACACCACTATTGAAAGACCACCACGCACAAAATACTAAGGGCAGGTTATTACTGGCCTACAATTTTCACTGACGTATATAAGGAGGTCTCCAACTACCATGAATGTCAGATTTTCGACGAAAGAAGAAAGTTGTAGCCCCTGCCACTGAAGTCGATCTCAGTCGAAGCACCTTTTATGCAGTGGGGTCTAGATTTTATAGGAGAGATAAAATTTCCATCCTCTGTGCACCACAAATGGATACTCATGGCCACCAACTATTTCATGAAATTCATAGAGGTGATCCCCCCCCACGAAACAAGATACCGACGCAATCATTATCCAATTCCTGGAAACAAACATTTTGTCGAGGTTTGGGTGTCTTGTTAAGATCGTTACAGATAATGCAACCACATTCAAGTCTAAGAGGATGGAATTTTTTTTCTAGGATTGTAACATAACCTTGGGGCATTCCACTTCATACTATCCGCAAGGAAACGGGTTAGTAAAATCCCTGGATAAGAGCTTGACCAGGATTATCAAAAAAATCCTGCAAGAAAACAAGAGAGCCTGGCATAAAAAACTTATCTATGCGTTGTGGGAAGACTAGGTCACCACCAAGAAATCTATATCAATGTCACCTTTCCAGATCGTTTACGACACAGACACAATTTTCCCTACTTCACTGGGACCGCTCGTCAGGAAGCTGTTGCAAGAACAAGAGGCCGACCCAAATGCTGTGCAGAGGAAGATTAATCAGCTAATTCACACGCAGTAGGAGAGAGAGCAGGTGTATAATCAGTCGTAGCTCCATCATGAAAAGATAAAGAAAGCCTTCGATAAGCATTCTAATCCATAAGATTTCCGGTTGGGTGACATAGTTTTGAGATGGGAGGAAAGAAATGAAGGTAAAGGGAAGCATGCAAAGTTCGACCAGCTTTGGATGGGTCCATTCAGAATATGCGATCATAGCATAAAAAATGCTTATTTTATAGAAGGATTAGATGGAGAAAGTTTTGATTGGGGCCATGTAAACGACATGTTCCTAAAACATTACCTGATGAAATAAAATCCGTTTAAGTCATTTCTCATTGTAAATAGTCATTTTATTTTGCGTCGAGTTTGTAGGTCAATAGAAAATTGAATCTCGAAGTGAAGGCCTAAGTTTATGCTGAAGTCTTAGAAGCCACATCGATAGGTTTAGTTTGTTTTTCCAAGTGCCTATAGGTCAAATAAAGCCCAATGGTCAGGCACCTGATCTACTGTTCTTTTCTACCTCATAGGGAGGATAGTATCCCTGTTGGAGCCAACTGTTAGCGCCGCCATTTTTCTTTCCATTTTAGAGTCAGTTTTAAAGTCACGTTGTGACCCATGCACCCGAACATGTGAATTCAGGTACGTAACACTGTGAGTTTGAAGTTAGCAAGTGTCTGGTTGGCCCTTGGAAATGGGAAGGGATGTCAGAGTCGAAACTTGTATAAGAGGTATGAGTATGTCTTTTCCAAGAAAGTCAAGTCCTGTTGAGAAACCAGTCTCTACGTGCCCTAGTTCGAGTCAAGTGGTTAATAGAGGTCGCGTTGCCAAGTAAAAAAATTATTATTAGTTCATCATGGAGGCCGAGGGAATGAAAAATCATGACGTTCGTATCATGCATGCCCAACAAGCCTTATCACCTGTATCCTACATGCGGGGATTTTCCATGGAAAACATGCAACTTGATTTGGAACATATCGTCGCCATGGATTCAATGTCCTCCATCATGATTTCCTCTTCTGTCCAATTCATTATAACTCTCAGATGCTCAACAGTCTCTCTAGTTGTAGAACTAGGCCTAAACTCTATTTGCAATTTCCCTTGCCAGTCTAGCTTGTTCAGAACCTTCCCTCCTGTGCATTTGTTGGATACACTGTGCGCAAAGTTCACCTTAGTCATGCCATGGCGGCCTCTGAGAGCGCAAGGAAAGGCGCACGGAGTAGCAGAACTACAAGGTCCTAGCCCCAAAGGGACTGAGATTCATTCTCACCTGCGGCAGGAATTCCCAAAGACGTGAAAGGAACTATTCTTTTACCTGCAGAGAAGACCACATCAAATTGCGGAAAATATGAAATGAAGGGATTCACATAGGAAGGGAAGATAATAAAAGCCCCCTCTCTGCAGCAACAAATGTCTTGGAGGAGGGGCAGGCCGAGAAAGAACCAGGAGATCATGGAATCTTGAATTTCAAAAGAACCACGCGTCGGATTGATAGCTGAAGAACTACTCAGACACACCATCTGGCTAGAACCTGCTGGGGGATAGAGCCGTGGAGATAGGATCAGAACAAGGAGAGCGGATATTGCAGGAGCAAATGAGCAAGTGCCATATCAACAACTAAAGCAAGCAAAGATGGCTATCGTCGAACTCTATCAGGAAAACATGGAATTAAGGCGACAACTAGCGACAAAGGCTACGGAAATGTCCACAATGCAGGGTCACGAAGGGAACGTGGCATGGTTGAAAAGGAAGCTCAGAGAGGCGCAAGACACCATTGTAAAACTGCGAGAAACACAGAGACTGGCGAAATAAAGGCATGCAAAACATTCTAAAGAATGCGAAATGATTGAGAAAGAAGCCCACGTAGCTCTCTCCAGCGCACAGGAAAAACAAGTTTAGCTGGCGCCCATCTCTGCACCCACAAAAGATGAGACAAATCTTGGCAGTTTTGAATGATACGTTTCTCTAAAGAACACTACAATTTTGATAATGACCACGACGATCAAACAACTGCTTACTATGTGCAGTTCTCAGCAAATGGTCACATCACAGAAATCAAAGCCGTTATTTACAGACAACAAGCTCTTGACAGACATATGTTTACCGGGATACCTGCTCAAAGGGACACAACGACACATATTTTCTCCATGCCAAATCTTGGCTGACGATCAACTCCCCATGGCGAACTTGTGAACAATCATAAGTAAACAGACATGATTATTGTCTATTTTTGGAAAACACTATGCGAAGAGTCTTCAACGCATGTTGCTTAGTTTTCCTAGTTCTAAGGGTTAGCAGTTAGGAAGCGGGTAGCCCAAGCGACACCCTCTTTAATATATTTCATCTTTTCGATGAAAGCTAGGTTAGTTGGCAAATTTGGTAGACGATAGCTATTGTATGTAATTTGAAGTTTTGACTGGAATTTAATGCAAAGGTCCTGTGACTTGATGAAAAGATTCTAGTTGTAACAATTGGATGTGTTGTGCTTATTTCTTTGCATATGTGCTTTCCTGTTATCTTTATTTCATATCTCTTTCTGTCTATTTCGAAATGAATTATCGAACCTACAGATTCTCTGTACAACGCCCCTTGTTCGCCCCACTTAGACAAAATGTTTTCCTCTAAAAGCTAACTCTGAATTCGCCCATAGCGACATTCCTGAGTTACTTCCTGTAATTTCTCCCACCACACATTACAGTTTTACATTGAAGGTTGTTGCTCGGCTAGCCTTATCCTCTCGAGTCCAGTCATTGAGTCATTTGTCCCATTTTTCCTCAGATAGACCCCATAGCCCAAGTGTTACTTTCTTGCGCCAATATAACCAAAACCCATTATATCATAGGTGTTAAATCTAGTCATTGTTTTCAAAGTCATATCCCGCACGAAGACTGCGCCACTTCCGAGAGAGCCCTCAACAGATCTGAAAGCTAATTTCGGGTCTCAAAATTGGTTGAAAAAGTTACCTTCGTCGTCTGTTTATCAGCCAAACAGATTTACTGAGTGCTAACAGGTGGAAGTGATGTGGGTGATGTGGTTGGAATGATGTCCTTGGACCACTAGGCGGTGAAAAAATTTGGAGTTTCATTCACCTTCCTTGAGCCATTAAACTCGAGAATTTTTCCTCCATAGAATTTTCTCTTGTTTTTGTCTCTCTTAAAGCTGGTCAACAAGAATCTTCTCATGTTGAGAAAGATCTTCCGACTGACCTTGAAAGATGATCTGCTGAAGAAGCTCTTCCATCCTGGATTCCATAAGTCTTCGGCTTGGGAAATGTTCCCAAAGACCGATTTGTTCCACAATTTGATGCGTTGTTTGAGATTATTAAGGTGATACTAGAAGTGATACATAAGGGAGTCATTTTCCACTTGAGCTTCATCCCACCAAACGTTGATGTTGTTGAGGAAGTTTGGATGGGAAAGGAAAAAAAATTCGATATTGAAGGGCTTTTATGTGGCTTTCTCTAAGTGTCTAAGATGATACATATTGGCCAATGATCTAAACCTGATGCACAAAGAATGGTGGCGTCCAGAGAGCATGGGTGATTCGGAGATCAGGAACTGGTCTAACTTGCACGTGACCATTTGGGATCCTCCTCTCTAGTTATTCCAAGTGAAAATACCATTACTGCTCTTGATGTCGATGAGTTTCCTGTCATGTGTGAAGTCTTTGAAGGATGAATGCTCACGATCAAGGTGCCTTATTCCTCCTCTTTTCTCCTCCAGGAAAGTGATGAGATTAAATTCGCCCCCAATGGTCCAAAAGTGTTGGTTGACAAGATTAGAAATGTGTTGAAGCTGGTGGAGGAATTTGAGTTTTTCACCAAGTTGTTGGGGACCATAAACATTGGTGATGACTCCAGAAGTTTCAGCTCCCATTGGTCGGAATCTTGCTATTATACTGTATTTGGTGCAGAAAAAGTTGTCTATGAGGACATTGTCAAGGTTCCATAAGATAGCAAGGCCACCCTCCATTCATGTAGATTCTACAGCCATGGAATGACCATTTTTCTAGATTCTTGAAAGAATGTTTTCTAAAACAAAGCCGGAGCATTTGGTTTCTTGGAGGAGGTCAATATCAGGTGATTCAGAATGTAACTTGCTTCGTAAGAGCCTGTTATTTATCTTATCATTTGGGCCTCATATATTCGATGAGATCACTTTCATTGGAAACTAGGAGAGGGTTGGAAGGTATCTTTGATTAATGCGGACTTTACCAGGATGTCGTTGATATCCTCCAGAAGTTGTAGATTGGATTTCCATCCTCGTCATTTATCATCTTTGGGATTCTTCTCAGGCTTGATCTGGTTGGTTTGTATGCCTAGATTCTGGCTTCATCTTGGTGATGTGGAAGTTCCAAGAGAATTTTTTTCCTATTGTGTAAGGCCGTGTGTGCCGCTAGATATGTTCTGGAGGTATAGATCGCATATCTTGTCTACGAACAACATCACTGATTCCTTGGAGGTCAATGCTATCCAACTCCATGTCCTCTCGCTCCATGTCCAGACCTTCCTCTCCCTAAGGTGACATAGGGAGATCTTCTGGGAGGGAACGTCAAACGGCGAGACAGATTTTAGGTTTTTTTTTGGATCTTCTGGATTTGGAGAGGGATCGGGAGATTTTCTTCTTTCCGGGTTTTTGAATTATAGATGCTGATTAGAGACAGGGGAGGGGTTAGAACGAAGAGTATTGAGATCCTCAAAGATTTTTTTAAGACCTGGGGTTCTCAATGGACCAGAGGGATTGGCTTTTGAATGATGGATGCTGATTAGAGAAAGGGGAGGGTTAGAAGGAAGAGTATTGAGATCCTCTAAGGTTTTTTTAAGACCTCGGGTTCTCAATGGACCAGAGGGATTGGCTTTCAATTAGATCTGCGTCAAGAGACGATTTTGGTGAAGCCCGTCCTCATCTTTTTCAGGCTCAGATTTGGAGGGTTTGGGGGGTTTAGCAATTCGAAATCTTGGTAGAGATGGCCATGCTCATGGCAACATCCACAACGAAAGGGAATAAACTCATACTCAAGGGTTTTGACTATGGTTTGAATCCACTCCAAGTGTTGGTTACTTAGACAGATAGATTCAGGGATGGGAACAAAGACATTCATGTATATATGCATATTCAAGCATACACGATGTAGTGACCTTGCTTGGTTGTTTCAACAGACTTGACATAAGTTCCCAAGGTATTGCCAATGCCTTCCAGGGTTTCTTCATCCGAGTACTCCTGTGGGAGGGAGTAGAGGCGAACCTAGACCAGGGCCTAAGTAAAGTCTTCTTTGTCCGGGTTAAATTTCTCCACCCAGTAGCCCAGGTGCAAGCCTGCCGAATTGAAGAAGTAGGATCCATTTTCTAAAATCCTTTCTCTCTACTATGGGTTTTGAAAAATAGTAGTGAAATTTAACCTTTCGAGCGAAGTGTGAGTTCAAAGTGGCTGGTAGGATGAGAGTTGATCCAAGTAATCGGATCTCTCTCAATTTGCCAGATGCCCAAAAACTTACCAATGATTGCGCAGTCCTTCAGGAACTGTACATAGGCGCTCACCCGATTCGAATGGATTTCGTACTTTGAGGTTACGATTGCCTTCGGGATGTATTGGCCAGGTCTCCATTTCTGTGTTTCACCATGCGACCGTCATGGGTTCTTCAGTCAGAGGGTTTGTGGCCGCTGCGTTGCCATTGTTCACAGGAATTGGGATGGGCGGGTCTTGCATAGGAATTCCAGGGGAAACATTGAGGACACAGAGTCGATACCAATTGCAGAGAGGCGCTTAACCCCTATAAGAGCTAGTCTCTTCAAAATGCATATTTCTACTTTTAAAAAGCTTAAAAAAATCATTTTTCCAAATCTCAATCACATAAAACTACACGATATTCAAAACTACACGATATTGAAATTGGTCATACACTCATCCCTCTCAATTAATAAGTTGTTAAAAACAAAAAGGAAGGAGTAATATGAACTTTTCTCTTAATTATGTCGAAAGGCGTATACCTATTGATAATGGGCACAAGTTTTTTAATCTAAAATTCTAATCTGATGGTTAACAATTAAAAATGTTGGAATATTCTTAGTCGTCCTCCCAAATCAATGAATGTGATTTACTCTTCATAATGTGATTTATTGTTTACTTTTTAACATTTACCTAATCATATTAAGAAATTACTATAGCACTATATGATTGCCACGGTTTAAATGATTAACGTTTAACATTACCACGTTTGGATTATTAACAACGAATTTCCTCACCTGTCCCTGCGCATTTCATATGCCTTTCGGCATTTATCAGTCACAATTATGTGACTCTGCTAGTTATTTGAAATTGTTACGCCGAAATGCATATACCTATTGGCAATGGGCACAATTAATCATCTTTTAATCTAAAATTCTAATCTGATGGCTAACAATTAAAGATGCTGGAATATTCTTAGCCATCCTCCCAAATTAATGAATGTGATTTACTCTTCATAATCTCCTTTTATTTTTGAATGTATC
>ML779570.1:181723-202195 GCA_009831015.1 Picea engelmannii
TATGAACAGCTGTGATAATGATCTTCTACGTCCATTACCAAGTGAAATTCAGCTCGCCTCTGTTAACATAAAACTGTGACCGTTCAGAGAGTCCCTCACTATTCACTCAAAACTCGTGAGTCTCTGAGATATAGAGTCTTCGGCACCTGTACAGTTGCTGTATATTCAGAATGATGGTTTTAGGGTAATAATTTAAGGCACGAATAATGTGATCAGACGCTTTGCAACAGAAATCATCATCACCAGTTATAACAAACTTCAGAAGGCAGATGGCTGAGCGAATTTATTGTTTTTTTGGAAAACCTTCCGAGCAGTCCGTAAATGGGATATGACATCGAGCGCCTGCTCATAACATCATACATTCATTCTGTCTAAATGGGTAAATATTGTACAGATAGGTTGGAAGGATTACCGATGGTCCTCGAGTGACGAAATGTACTTTCATGACTTCATGAATAATCCGTTAAGTTGTTACACCACCTAATGCCATTTGAAAAACAAAGGTTTCCAGAATCAACACAAAGTTAACTTAACTTTCTGATTACTAAAAATGTAGGTATGAATTTTTAAAGAATAACAATCTATTTCAGAAAACAAAAGAGTCAAGTAATATATAGAGCATAGAAAACAAACCTTACATCATGAAAATTAAAATGATGGGTCAAAGCATTATTGTTTATTGTTTAAGAAACATAATAAAAATCAATCACATGGAATTCCCATTTCCTATCATGGTACTACTGGATATACACAAGGAGACCAAAATAGATGCATAAATGTATAATTAAAATCAGCTAAAAGCTTCAAACTTAACCATTACTTCTAGACCAAAAACAAATAAGAAGAGGAAACCCGTCTACAATCGATCCATTCTATAATTCTATGCAGTCATACAAGCAACATGACATGAAATCGGCACTCAGATTATTTTTGACAAAAAGTGCATAGCATGTGACTATTAAAAAAGTGAATCCAAATTCACATGTTTGTGGTTGAAACAGACACATCTAGTGTAACATTGGAAATATGCAATCATAATATAAAGATAAGTGCAATAAGTTTAAAATGTAGGTTATTTTGTATGAGAGAATTAATGGAGATTTATTTTAACTTTGAATTTATGATGTGTAGAGAGAAATGGAGTTTTTCAAGGTGATTTTTTTTAGATTGAAAAAACTTAATGAAAAGTTTGCATCTCTCTTGATGCATGATAGATTTGGAGTTAAGATGAATTTAAATTGGTTATTTTAACCTAGATCTATCACAGATGTTAAATGAGAGATATTTAAAAGATTGGAAGCTTATTAAAGGAAGGACAAAGATGTCATGAAATGCATTTTTCTCCTTACACCAACAAGAGTGATAGGTGCTTTCTACACCCTGAGATATGTAATTCTTTCATTGCTTAACATAGATTTGACAAGTGAATTTTAAAAAAATATTAATAACAAAAACAATATTTCAATGTCCACCTTCAGTAAAGTATTTCAATCTCATATATATATATGATGTATAATTGCTTCCATAATCAATATAGAGTTGACAATGATATATATATATATATATATATATATATATATATATATATTAAATTCATGTGAACTTTACATATATCATGAATATAAAAATCAAATTCTTTAGAAATAAGTGAATGCTGAATCTTATCCACTTTTGATAAATCCATAATTAAGAGTGAAAAATTATTAAAGTTTGCACTAATTTTCTTATGAAACACAATTTTTCATATTGACATGGACTGCTCGATGATTGACATTAAACTCTTCTAAAACGTGGCTTCCCGAAGCGAGAATTTTGAACATAACTACAGTATTAGAGATAAATTTTACCCATCAAAACAAAAAATTTAGAGTATCATCGATTGATGCGTAAAATACAAGGCAAATATTGAAATACTTAAAAGTTCTTATTCCTTCAATAATGCATAGTGGTGTTCTTAAAGTTTATTATGAGTATTCCTAAGTGGTTTACATTATCAAGAATAATGATTGTGATTCAAGGAGATTCAATAATGCATAGTGGTTTTCTTAAAGTTTATTATGAGTATTCCTAAGTGGTTTACATTATCAAGAATAATGATTGTGATTCAAGGAGATTATTGTTGGAAAATTTTTTCATAGGCTTTGCAGAGATTTAGAAGGAATAATGAAGAGATGGAGCAGAGAATATTGCACTCTTATAGTAAGAAAATATTGCAGTGTTGTAGTGGAAGAGAGAATAATATTGGTAGTTTCTAGCAAGTAGAAATGGAAAACCATAAACTGTTTATGGTTTTATTTTTGCCTATTTATTTAGAGCTAAGGATTGAGGCATTGAGGGAGAATAAGTGTTAGCTTATTATTATTCTCCAATTTTTTTTCCAAGATTATGCTAAAGATTCTTGTTGAGAGCACAGAGACTTTATAGTGTAACAATTTATTGTTGAGTAATACATTGAGAGTTCTTTAGAGTCAGAGGTTTTCTTCCACAAGGGTTTTCCCTACGATGTCATGTTGTTAATGGTTTGATGTTTAGTTTTGCAAGTTTTATTCTTTGTCTTTTTTTACACATTCTTCTCTCATAGATTAGTTTAGGAAGTATGTTATGAACCTCAGCTTCATTTGATTTGGTATCAGAGTCTCACCACCTTTGTTCCAAGGTGTTAGGGACTAGGTTTTTTAATCTAATATTTTTTTTATTGGAAGCTTATGGAGAAGGAAATATTGTTGCACTGAAATGACGAGCACATCAAGATTAGAAATGGAGAGTTTTAATGGAACTAACTTTGACTTGTGGAAGATCAAGATCTATGGGTTGCACTATATGGAACCAAACCCATTGGTATGATAGATGAAGAGTGGGTGGTGTTGGAGAGAAAGATAGGAAGCCTTATCATGCTCAATTTGGATGATTCAATATTATTGAACATTTCTAAAGAAAAAAAAAACACAACATATCTTTGGAAGAAGATGGGGGATTTGTATTAGAATAAATCCTTTCTTAATAAACTCTTTATGTGAAAACGTTGTTTTCCTTAAGAAAGGGTGATGGTAAATTTCTAGTTGAGCATATGCATTCAATATTGTTGTGACCCAATTGATCTTAGTTGGAGTGAAGATGGATGAAGAGGATTGTTGTATGACCCTTTTGTGTTCCTTTCCTGATTCATGGGACAACCTAGTAATGACCATTGGAAGCACTGTGAAGACATTGGCACTTGATGAAGTTGTGATTGGTTTAATCTTAGATAAGCTAAGGTGAAAAGCCTCTAAATACACCAATGAGGCCTTGGATGTTCATGGAATATTGTAGGAGAAAGGAAAGAAGCGAGAAAAGGGTAGGTCAAAATCCCATGGGGGAGATAAGACTCCTCGAAAGTCCAAGTCAAAATTTTGGAACTATGGCAAGGTCAGTCATTTCAGAAGGGACTAGAAGGAAGAGAAGAAGAAGAATAAGAGGTGAAAGAATGATTATGATGATGAGTTTGAAAAATATTCTCAAGAGGATGGTGGAGAATCCTTTTTCGTAGTTTTGGAGACCCATGCAACATGGAGTGCATGGTTGATAGGCTCTTGAGCTTCCTTCCATGTGACTTCCCATCAACACTAGTTCTTAGTGTATGAGAAATATGGCGATGAGATGGTATACCTTGTTGATGACTATCC
The DNA here is from genome assembly GCA_009831015.1 of Picea engelmannii. Taxonomy (NCBI): domain Eukaryota; kingdom Viridiplantae; phylum Streptophyta; class Pinopsida; order Pinales; family Pinaceae; genus Picea; species Picea engelmannii. Next base: position 185,386 of record ML779570.1, read on the forward strand.
TCTTATCATTGTTGGCTGCAAAAGATTCTTGATCAGATTCCCTGAAATGAGATCAATCAAGTTTTCACATTCCAGGTTTAACATGAAACCTACTATCAATAAGTACACTTAGTGATCTGAGTGTGTATGTTTTCATAGTTAGCCATAATTGTCGTAAAAATTTCTAGAGATAACTATGTAGAAAATTTTGAAACATCGAACGTTTCAAGTGGACACTCCACCCTTTATGAGGAACAATAGAAGCTCAATAATACAAAAAGAATATGTGAAAGAATAGATTCATAGGGTAGGAACAAGAGATAGTCGTTGAGAGAATAATAGAATGTTGTGAAAGAATAATAAAGTAAGAAAACATAAAATAAGGGATCTAAAACAAGTTAACCATTGATCAATATTGGATTAGTTATGTTGGAATAACACCAACTATTAGGAGAGAGAGAAAAATAATAATAATATCTTTTAAGAAATTTGTTAAGAAATAAATAAGCAAAGATAATAAATAATAATTATTAGAGAAAAGAGTAAAACCAATAATAAGAAAGAAAAGGGAAGAACATGGTAAAGGTAAGCCATAAATTTATGAATAAATTTGAAATTAAACAAAGTGTTTTAATTTAAAAGAATAGGTCTAATGATCTAAGGAAATGTATTGGATGAGTTTGCACTCATCTTTAGGATTGAAATTATTGGGTAAAATTTTGGTTTGGTCAAAGAAAATTATATGATTATATATAAAGGAGTGTTCTGCAATAGTTGACTTAGTGATCTCATTGTGGGTTGTGTTAGCTATATTTTTTTTGAGATTATCTTTAAAAGATTGACCTATTTAGCCTATGTATGACTTGCACACGAGCACATAATTTAGTGGACTCTTGGGACAACCATGTGGTCAAATTTGTCCTCATAACTAATCCAATCTTGATCAAAATTTAAATTTTTTGACATCTCTTCTTTTAATATTCTCCATGGTCAACTTATTATAAAAATCTCTTATTAGAATTAGAATTTTTAATACTTCTTACTCAACAGTTAGATCTCTTATTTTATTTTTTCTTACTTTATTATTCTTTCACAATGTTATCTTCTTCTCTCAGTGGCTATATCTTATTCTTACCCTATAAATCTATTCTTTCACACACTATTTTTCACATTATTGATCTTTTTTTGTCCCTAATGATGGGTTGAGTGTCCACTCAAAATGTTGGATGTTTCAAAATTATCTACAAACTTCATCTCCAAAACGTTTTACGTCAACAGTTAATGGTGTCGATGTGTAGGTTGTTTTCTCTTACAAAGGGTACACGATGGTATAAGGAGCCATGGTACTTGCTAAGAGTGATCATGTGGTAAATTTGTTCTATCTTGATGCTTGCACTATTCGTTGTAATAACTCTTCAATTTATATAGTGGAGTGATTTGTAGGATTCCACACCTTCACACTCAAAAACTCATGAACACAATATCTATTTAGAAACTAGGTTACCCATAGGGAATACAATGCTAAGACACCAATGATTCAGTCATATCGGTGACAAGGGACTACAAGCCTTGAAAAACAAAAATCTTATCAATGGATTGAATGATTATTCTCTTCAATTTGATTTCCATGAACATTGCACATATGGAAAACACAATTGTGTTCATTTTTATTCTAGCTCTCATAAATATTTTTCATTTTCGGACTTAATCCATTTTGATGTATTTTTTTCATCCTGTTAAAGTTGCTTCAATTTCTAAGGCTTTGTATTATGTGTCATTCATTGATGAATTTTCTATAAGGACATGGGTGTATTTTCTTAGAACCAAATTTGAGGTTTTTAGTTGATTTAAGGAGATTAACGGTCTCTTGTAAAATTAGAATAGTAGGAATCTTAAAGTGTTGAGAATTAATAATGGCAGTGAGTTATATAAAGCAAAGTTTGATATGTTTTATAAGGAGAATGGTATTGGAATACATAGGACAACTCTGTATACCCCTCAATAGAATGGAGTTGAATAATGGAACAATAAAACATCGATAGAGAGAACTAGGAGTATGATTAGTTGAGCCAACCTAGAAAAAATGTTTTAGGATAAAGCAATTGCTACTACATGTTACTTGATTAATAGGTCTCCCACATCATCTCTTATGGATAACACCACTATCGAGTTATAGATAGCAAATAACCCCTCATTTCAACATCTCCACTTTTTTTGTTGTGAGGCATATGCTCATGTGCCTAAGGAGAAGCGGTCTAAGTTGGATAACAAGGAAATAAAGTGTATCTTCGTCAAATATCATGTTGGTGTTAAAGGGTACAATCTTTGGAATCTTGTCATTAGAAAATTTTATATAGAATAAATGTTATTTTCAAAGAAGTTACACATTCTCCAATATTGGTGCAGCTAGAAGAGAAAGAGAACACGCTAGTGGTTTAGCTACCACCAAAGAATGAGAAAGTTGAACCAAAAAGTGAACATGAATTTCATGAAAGAACTAATGAGGAGGATGGTTTATAGACTTAGGAAGAGGAGGAATAAAATACACCTCGAACTGTAAGGAGGTCTATTCAACAAAGAAGGAAACCAAAAATGCATAATTGTAGTCACTCTTATTTTAGATGGATATTTGATTTATCTATTACTATTAATGAGCCTAGAACTATGAAAGAGACAATGAATATGGAAGATGAGGATTCTTGGTGACTGACCATGGATGAGTGAATGCATACAATTATAAATCATGATACATGGGACTTGGTTCCATTGGCTGATGGATGGAAATCCATTATATGTAAATGGGTGCTCAAAAATAAGTTTGGTTTCGATGGTAGTGTTGAAAAGCAAAAGCCAAGGTTGGTTGCGAAAGGATATTTCCATGCTGAGGGGATAGAATTTGGTGATATATTTTCCCTATTTTATAAGATAACATCTATTAGGTTCTTATTATATGTAGTAACAACATTTTATTTAGAGATCTAGAACATATATGGATGTGAAAATTGCATTCCTACACGGTGACTTGAAGGAAGAGATTTGTATAACACAAAGAGAACATTGTGTTGAAAAAGATAAAGATTCATTAGTTTTCAAGTTGAAAAAGTCTTTATATGGTCTCAATCGGCCTCCCATAATTTGATACCAAAATTCTCATTCCTTCATGTTGAGATCATAATTTTTGAGATCCAAATCAAATCACCATGTGTATTACAAATAAAATAGTGATAATTTCCTTGTTATCACTCTCTATGTAGATGATATGTTATTCTTTGGTAATGGTAAATATGTGATTTGTGATTTGAAGTTTCATCTTTCATCACAGTTTGATATGGAGGACTTGGGGATGCAAAATATATATTAGGAATGAATATAAAGAGAGATAGAGAAAATAAAATGATTTGGTTGAGCCAAAATAAGTATATAAACTATGCGCTACAATGCTTTTAGATGGAAAATTACAAACCATTCAGTGTTCCAATTTCCGTGGGAACTAAGATTTCAATTGAGTGGTGTCCTACAACACTTAGAGAGATGGAGGATATGGCATATATTACCTATGATAGTATAGTTGGTATTCCAATGTATATTTTTACTAGACCATACATTGCCCAAGAAATGAGAGTCTAAAGTTGATCTATGGCTAATACAGGATGTGAACACCCAACTAGTGAAGAGGGCCTTTAGGTATTTGCAAGGTACCTTTAAATATTTCATTTTCTATTTATGTGGATATTGATTAGGCAAACAATGTAGATAGAAGGATATCTATGAGTGGTTACGTTGAGGAAAAGACATGAAATGATCTTACTCAAGCATTTTCAGATTCTACTTGGCTAAAGAAAAATAGATAGGAAAGTCACCCTATGTTTATAGCCATAAAAAATAATATCCTAACTCACAAGTATTGATTACAAGTGCTTATGCTAGTCTTTTATAAATAAAATCTCGCTGGAAAATTCATTATTTATATGATTTTTTGAATATAACAGTTGCTGAAATAAATGTAGAGATAGAAGCAAAGACACCAAGATGATAATCAAGATAGATGAGACATCAATAAATCATTTATTTCATTCCAATTCACCAAAGAGTCATTCTCTTTACAAAATTTTGTGAAGAAATTTCGGACCAAAGTAAAACTTAGACATCCCCAATGGAACATACAAAATGGCGTATGACAAAAAATAAAAAATTGAATTCTAAAAGATGGATCAACTTGCCACAGATTGCATCCCACTCGATTATGCACAATAGCCTTTGTCAGTCATGAAAACTAATTCACAAATAGACAAGTCTACACAGACTATCAAAGATAGTTCAACACCTCTGAAAAACAAGTGTCTGAATGATGTAATTCAACCCTGAATCTTGTTGTCTACAATAAGACCTTGCTATCATAAAAAAGAATTAGGCTTGTGATAAATTAAGGAATAAATGAAAACTGAAATATCTCAACATAAACTCAAGAACAAAACTTAGTAATCTTCTCCTTCTATCCTCCACTTGTTCCTCCCTTTCCTTTTGATTTTAAGAAATTAAAATTGGTTGAAGTATTTGAACTACCTCATTAGTTAATTTAACTAAAAACTAAACCAACTTTTTAGTTAGGGGGAAAAGTCATAAATCATAATAAGGGTTATAAATAAATAATAACTAGTAGGTGGGACCCCTTGTGACTCCCATTTAGATATTAACAATCATAACATAAATAGTTAATTAAGCAAAACACCCCTCCTTGTGACTCCCATCATCACATTCATATTTGAAAAATTATCTCATTGATATTTGAAATTATTTTCAAAAGTATATTATCAATATATCCCCAAAATCCCGTTGTCCAAAAATCTGAAGTCAACTGTTCTCAACAACAGATAAGTAAATAAAACTTAAAATCCATATTTTCCAGTTTGTGAGGCAATCTTTCCTTTGTTGCTACTATAACCTTTTAAACTCTCTGAATTTTACTTAGGCTGTGTGGAGCCCTTAGGCCTAATATCACTGACCACTTGAGAGAAATCGTCCCTCAATTGCATGTGGGAGGACACTGATTTATCCGAATCATTTGCAGGTGGGGAAGGAGCAGTAGTGGCTTTCCCTTTTTCAGGGGCATGGTGGGCCTCAGTTTTCAACCTTTTTCTTGAAAAGCTCATTCCTGTATGCATAATTTATTAGAGAATAGTTCATTTATCATCCATACATGACAAATCCTTAAAAATATGAAATAAATATTGGCTCAACAACATATCAGGCTCATGGAATCCAATTCATATAAATTGTTTAATTGTTTGTCAATGAGCAGGGGGTGAACAAAATATCTTGGGATATGCAAGGGGTTTGTATTGAGAAAAAAATGATAAAATGAGGGGGAAAGAAACATGGCTATTGCTCAAAGACAACAACCAATGAACTGTAATGCAAACCAAGAAAATATCACTGTGATCCAACCAAGAAACTGCAACTTCAAACTGCTTCAATACATAATTCTTCTTGACTGTAATTAAATTTTAGAACAGGGAGTGAAAAATGAATGTGGGAAGGTGATGGGGTTGTAATTAGCGAAAAGAGAAATAATGGTAGGGATAGAGAGCGGATATTGTTCATAAATTAATTAAGTAATCCATAAAACCATTCTGTAAAAGGAAATTACGCCAACCAAATAATCACCGTGATCAAATGAAAAATACTAAGCATAATTCAATTAGTTATGCGCATTGACTTGTTCATTGTTTGTAACCAAATTTTCGACACAATGTCACCAAACAAGACATCATGCATTCCACAACAACCTCTAAAATAATTATGTTCCTTCTCATTTGTCTACTTACTGTTTTAAAACAATTTCCAAATGAACACACAGATACTTATTTCCACTCTGTCTGGCATAAAAAATCAACCACCTTCCATGAGTTATTTCCTTAATCAAACATAGACACAAAACACATGCCCGATTTCATCCATCAATTTTGTCCAACAATTAAATTGTAATGAGACCATATGTCACAACACCTTTGTGTATCTCTTCTACGATTCATGATATTCATCAACGCACATAAAAGACAGCCAAATACAACCATCAATATTTTAATTGAAAAGATCACGACTTTCCATTTAAACACACAGACAACAATCATCATTTTAAATCATACTACTTGGAATATATAGACCATTCGACAAAACACTGAGTATTTCTATGACTGTACAGGTACAACTGCTCTGAATCTAAACATCCGCAATGTTGGGATATCAATCAATATAACAAGATAGCAACAATAGGTCCGATATCATCTCATAGATTGATGAAATTTGCAACGAAACCATATTGATTAATAACCCGTGATCATGATTGGTGGTACAATCAAATAATATCCATAGCATATATAGTGGATGTCCATGCCAAAATTACCATGATTTCAATGATTCCATTGTCAATTTAAAACACACAGTCACAACAACCATCAACTCAACGCAGAATGTTGTAGGAAGGCTACACATACCCACGCATCATGCGCAAAAGAATTGTTGTGACTTAATCAATTAAAAATAATGTTGGGTTAACAAATCAATAATCACCATATAAAAGACAATGACTCTGTATTCGATCTCATTTCTCCAATCAAAAAATTAACAATGTTGATTTTATCTATTAGACTATTATAATAACCAATTGTAGTAACTAAATACCAATAACCACACCATTGTCAACATAATCAATAGATACGATCCATAAATCGAACATTGTTGATAATACCCAACAACTCATAACAACCAACAGTATACTCGACAGGCCATAAGGGTTCCCTCTATCAAAACCCGGGCTTGAGAAATCAAGGGTGTGCTCTGTGGACAAACACAAGGAGACTGGAGTAGACCCCCATCATCGGGTGAGAACCTCTGATACCAATGATGAACACACAAAGTTTACCACCAATGACTTCCCTGATAGGGTGACAGTTCGCGATATAGAAGAGAATATGAACAGAGGAGCAAAGGCTCCATTTTGGCATTGCAACAACACTTAGAACACAAAGGGTATAACCTTTGTGGCTCTCCCAATCAACCAACTAACAATGCTAAGATAAAACAAAGTCGAGAAGAATCAATATCACCCATTAAGAAACCATAAGTAGCACGAACAAATCCATATCCAAGTGAAACAATGCGCAGTGACACAAGGTGTTTCAAACCCAGTAAACCCCATAACAACAAACAACTGGGTATGGTGATAAGAAAACATGGAGACGACCAATCAATATGGACCGAATAAAAAACCTTCAACCAACACCAATAAGGATGAAAGAGGGCCTTCATGTCTTCTAACACTCAGAATGATCAATAATATTGTGAATTCAACATTATTTTCATTTTCCATGAAAACCATACAAACAATCTATTCCAGAAAAAACATCACAGACTTAAACAGTTGCCAATCTTAAGAAAATAACAGCCCTGTACATCACCGAGACAATATCTATTTCATAACCAGAGTGGGCTCATGGATGGAGAAAAGGACATACCTGTAACCAAATGCCTTAAAAACACGATCTTAGTCGAGCGGTTCTTCTCATGCTTGAAAATCAGAGTTTAACCACAACATGGAACAATTGAACAACAACCAAGCTAGGGTGACATCCAGTGGGAGGGTTATAGAGTGGCGTGCAGTAAATGCACATCACTTTTATCCCTTACTCATCCAATCACTTAGTACACACTAGCTAGCATTTCATTAATTCATTCCATTAAACAATGTATCGAAACCAACATCCAAAATGCGCCATCATATTAACCATTGTCAAATATACCTTAATGCATATCAAATGTGCCTTCACATAACTCAATATATCGCATAGAAATTTACATCGTTAGTTTGGATTAACACCATTTTCCTTAACTAAAACTGCATAATGCAACATCTTATCGGATAGTAGCATAGTCCCTCTCTTGTGGATTTTTGTTTGTATTGCTTTAATTCTTTTCAATTGTTCTTACTTGTTGCTATTAACATGTATCTTTTGCAGGAGGCACAAGTATTAATTCAAGGATAAAATAGCAAAGGTAATAATGGATGTCATAAGGCATTACAACATGGCATTCGAGCTTAGAGCAAGAGAACAACGTGCATTATCCATCATCCATCTATCGTGAATAGAACCAACATTGATCATCAATCATGTTCAAACCTGTAAGCAGTGTCGAACAAAAGTAAAAAAACCAAATAAGAACCAGATATGTTACTCCAACCTACAAGGGGGTCCCACCTACTAGTATTATATATATCATTAGCTTATAATTAATAGTCTTTAGCAATACTTTGCGGGCGAAATCCTCGTTGCGATTTTAATCTTCAACAAACTAGCGAATCCACAGGGAAATTTGTTTTCAACAGATTTAGAAGTCATAAATCATGGTTTAGCAGACCAAGAACAATAATTTTAAGAAGATATAACCATAATGATTATGAAACATGGGGACGTGAGCAGATTTAATGGAAAAATGACCGGGAATTTGGGAATAACTCATGAAAAATGTTAATTATGAAGGGGTTTATCCCTGTATACATAATCATTCAACCATGTTTTTCTCTTTACTTCAAGGAGAAAAATTAATGGACTTTCTCTTTTATTTCTCAAATGGACGAAGAAATGGAATGAAGAAGAGAGAGATAGCCAATCGCTTATAAGACATCAGTGAAAGGAGATAACAAATTCAAGTGTGCCTTCAGGGGAAACATCATAACAATTGTGTAAGCTTGATTTTTATTGACTAACAATATCTTGCAGGAGTGTCACTGTGATAGAACTAATCCAACATCTTATTCTTGACCAGAATCAATTAAAATATGAAAAATTAATAAAAATCGTAACAAAAATATTGCAAAATTTAAATAACATAAATAAAATGACATAAATGTAAAAGAAGTAGGAAATGTTTAAAACATAACATAAATCACACTACTGTAAAGTAGAAAAGAAAAAAAAAATATTGAAAACTGAAAGTGGAGCTAAACTACTAATCTACAAAAAATCTAAACAATGTTAGAGATTTTCAAGTTGGTTCCACGTAATGCTTCAAGTGAGAACCCTTAGTGCTATAGGAAAAAAATCACTTCTATACATATTATAGAATGTAAGAGTTAGTACCTAAGACAAAAGTGATCTTGAAATAACCCAACCATAATCTTTGAAATTTTGAATGTCTTCCACTATCAGCGTGAACTAAATCCCATAATAAAACTTTTTCATTGACCTTAAATTTGATAGTCTTGACACTCTTGTTGAAACACTTCTTAACAGTTTGTTGTCTCCTTTTAATATTATCCAAAGCAAACATCCTTTGCTCTTCCAAAGCTAGTGGTGCGTTTATCCTTTGTGAAATATTAGAATAATTTAATTCTTCGATCTGTAGCATCAACCTTAAAGAATAAATTTCCATCTCAGTAGGCAAGAGGGATTCTTTATCATAGACAAGTTGAAAAGGGGTGCAACCAGTGCTTACCTTGGTGGTAGTTTGATCTTCCCAAGGGGCATAAGTTAGGAGAGTGTGCCATTGATGAGGCTTATCTTCGATGAGCGTTTTGACGATTCTTACCGAATTTTTGTTGGTAGACTCAGCCTGCCCATTTCCTTGGGGATAATAAGCTGATGAGGTGAAATGTTTGAACCCAAACTTAGCTAAAAATTGGGTCAGCTTAGCAGAAATAAAAGCGGGACCATTGTCTGTAATAATTTCCAATGAAAGACCAAACCTGGAAAAAATGTTATTTTCAAGGAAGGTAATTACCTGATCATCTGTTGAATTCTTAAGTGGGACAACTTCAGCTCATTTTGTAAAATATTTTGTTGCTATCAAAATAAAAACATGTCCAACGGAAGATGGAGGATTAATAGGACCAATAAAATCCAATCCCCACTTTGAAAAGGGGAATTCTGGTAGGACAGGTTGTAATGGCATGGCTGAAAGGTGTTTCTTCCCAACAAATTTTTGGCACTTGTGACACGATATCGAAAAAAAATAAGAGTCATGAAATATTGAAGGCCAATAATACCATTTTCTAATAATTTTAGCAGTGGTTTTAGCAGAAAAATGACCTCCTACATGAATGACAGAATTTGAAGAGCCATGATTTTCTTGCAACAGTTTATGTGCATCTTCATTGTCTACACAACGAAGTAACACACCATAAACGAAACTTTGAAACAAGAAGTCTCCTATAATGAGGTGTCTTGCAGATTCAAGATGGAGCCTTCTCCTCTGATGAGTGTCTAAATCGTCTGGACATATTTGGTTCTGTAAGTAGTAAACTAAAATTTTGTACCAGGGATGTTCAGACATAGGGAGGCTCTGGTTAGCAATGTAAAAGAGAGCTGATAGGGAACTATCCTCTTCATCAATTTTTTCACTATTCTCAACATGCTAAGCTAAGTCAAGGGCTAATTCACGTCCCTTGATAGTGGTAGAAGTCACGATATTCAAATCATGCTCCTGGATCTTGGCAAGCCAATGTGAAATCTTCCTTGAAAGATAAGTCTATGAGAGAAAAAACTTGACAGTAGTTAAAGGGAATTTTACCAACGTATGCTTACCTAAGATGAATTGGCAAAACTTTTCAACATCTTTAACAAGAGAGAAAGCATGTTTCTCAATAAAAGAGTATTTGAATTCATCATTAGATTGACTCTGACTCATGTAAGCCACTGGTTTTTCATTTCCTTGGTCATCATTTTGCACGAGGACAATAGAAACTGCTTCCTCGGTGGAATTGGTATATATATGAATTTCTTCTCAAAATATGTCTTCGCCAAAACTGGTTTGGAACTGATTGCTTTATTAATCCCCTCAAAAGAATTTTTGACATCATTTGTCCAAGAAAAAGAGAAATCTTTCTTAAGAAGATTATGAATTGGTTTGACCATCACAAAAAAATACGGAAAAAACCTACGGACAAAGTTAATAACCCCCATAAAAGATTGAACCTCCTTCTTGGAAGTGGGGGCAGGGAGATTAAGGATAGAAACAATCCTTTCATGATCAATGCTTATTCCTGAATCAGAGACAATGTGTCCAAGGAGCTTTCCTTCGGCAATGCTGAAAATGGACTTGGAAGGATTTAGAGAAATGCCAAATTTCCTACATCGCATGAGAACTTTTCTCAGATGATCAAAATGATCTGATCGGATTTTAGAGTACATCGTTAAGTCATCAAGGTAGATATGAATGATCTTACCGATCAAATCGTCAAAATCTATTTGCATAGCTCTTTGAAAAGTGGCACCTGCATTAGATAAGCCAAAAGGCATATGCTTATAAGAAAATGTACCCCAACGAGTAATAAAGGTGGTTTTATATTTATCTGCCCTTTTTACCTTGATTTGATTGTAATCGGAAAAACTGACAAGTAAAGACATCATTTGTGACCTTGCAACTTGATGCAAAATCATTTCCATGTTAGGGAGAGGGAAGTGATCTTTTATAGTAGCTCGATTTAATGCGTGAAAATCAACGCAAAATGTGATATGACCAACTGTTTTCCAAACAAGAACCAAATTTGAAACTCGTTCAGAATACTTGACCAGAAAGATGATTCCAGCCTTCAAGAGTTTTTCCAACTCATTTCGAATAATTGCTTCTAGAGTAGGGTTAATAGGTCTTTGTTTTTTCCTAACTAGTTTTATGTCTTCCTTGATGGGGATGGCATGCTATATAATACCAGGACCAAAACCATGAAGATACTCAAAAGACCAAGCAAAAACATCTTGAAATTCACCAAGTAGCTTGGAAAACTTCCTTTTCTCTTCATTTGAACATTTGGCACCTATTTTCACATTCTTTGGAGCCTTAGGTGTCCCAATGTTCAAGGAGATGGTTTCACCCACCTTCCTTTTCAACTCCTCTTCTTTTTGTTTCTCCTTCTTGCCTACATCACTTGATGAAAATGAAATCTCTAGAGTCAAGCCTTTAGGAATCTTGTTATCTTCTATGGATATAATTTCCTTAGGCTTAAAAGGTTCATTTTGAATGAAAGCACAAATTATCTCATCGTTAGGGAAGACTTGCCAAGATTCTGTATTGTTGGGGATATGTGGACGATAGAAAGATTGAAAATTAAAATTAGGTCTATGTGGCAGAAGTTTTCGATTAGGAGAGGTTGCAAAAAAAACTAACCAATCAGCCATTGATTTTAACTCCCGCTTAACATGAGTGATGATGAAAGATTAAAGGTTCGAGATAAGTGCCCAAATAGTTTGGGTGTATCGTTTCATCAACTTGTTGTTAGGAGAGTAAATTTTACGTACAAGATTCACAACAATCTCGGAATCCCCAAAAACTGAAAGGTGACCACAACCAAGATTATATGTGTTTTCAATGCCTAATAATAAAGCTTCAAATTCAGTGACATTGTTAGTGAAAGCAAACTCTAACCTGTAAGAAAAGTTATGGATCTTTCCTATAGGAGAAATCAAGATAATGCTAGCTCTGTTACCCTCATTAGAACATGAACCATCAAAGTTCATGTGCCACATACCATCATCTAAATCAATTTGTTCCATGGGGATGTTATCCTCCTCGACAAATATGGAATACACCCCTATGTCCTCTTTGATATAGCCTACATTAGGTTGTGGGACACTCTCTATGTAAGGTGAAATCCTTCCCTCTCTAAGGACTATAATGTTTTTACCATTCTGAGCAACAGATAAGTGTGTCCCATCAAGTGAGAGGTATCCACCAGTCAAAGCTTTCCAATCTCTTCCCAACATGATTGAGTAATTTCTTACTGGCATATCAATTACCTGAATACTAAGGGTTGGCCTTATTTTTGGGTGGGCGCACAAAACTAAGGTCACATATTTAATCTCTCCTATGGTTGTTTGTTGTAGGATATTATAGGAGAGCATGCTTTTGGCATTTTCATTTGTACAAGAAAAGGCTAGTTCTTCCTTAATAATCTTCGACATCACACTTGGTCCCGAACCACCAACAATGAGGCAACAATGGGCGATCTTTTCCATAATCTTTACAAAAATATAAAAAGGGGGATTTTTTACAGGGTATCTAAAGTTATGTATAGCTACCTTATTTACAGACGAATCCTCTTAGTTTACCTCTTCAGAGAGGTTGGCTACAACATAAGATTTTCCTTCCATGAATTGTTTCAGATGCCTATGTTGTTCAGGGACGACAACCATGTCCAGAAGGGTTGCATCTGCTTTGATGTTGGCCAACTGATTTAAGATATTATACTTGGAAGAGGGGAGAGGAGAGGTTATTCCTTGACTATCAGGAACCTTAGGATCCTGAGAAATCACAGTGGGTGAGGATGAGCTCGGGATAGAAGAATTCCGAGGAGGATCAAATTTTCGCTTGGGAGCATAGGCTTTGTTCCTAGTATTGAGGATCATGACATCTTCTGGCTCTGCGAAATCTAGGACAACGATAGTAGGTTCTGGTCTTTTACCAAAGATCTTATCTCTGGGACTCTTCCTTACCTCACATGTGGCTTCCTCAAGGTGTTCCTCGCAGAAGTTACACCAACTTTGAGGAAAGATAGCTTTAGGCTGAAAATTATTTTCAATTGGATTTCTAAAGGAGGGTGCAGAAGAGGATGAAGCTCCAGGGGTGAGAGGGGACACAGTTCCCTTTCGTTTGAACGCTATCATACAATTATTAATGTCTTGTAATAGTTTTAAGAGGGGGAACATATCTTTATGTTTAACCGACTCTCCCTAAGGAAGACCCATTCTTTCAAGTTGTTCTTCATACTCTGAACAAGTATGCATAGAGGAACCAAGATTATCAATGTATTTTTCCTCAAGCCTATGACAGTAGGGGGAAGGTAATTCATTTTTGTAATCCATGAAAGCGGATTGGTTATGAGGTCGAATGAGTTCAGGGATTTGATTGTATAACTTAGTGAAATGCAGGTTGAAGTACCTGATGGTCTCACCATCCTTATAGGTAACTTTATTATATTCTCGTAACTTCTTAGCTGGGCATTTAGATTTCTCATAAGTAGATCTAAACCAATAGATTAACTCCTCCCACATAGACAAAATCTTAGGAGGAAGGTCAAAGAAATTGACCACATCCTTTCCTTCCAAGGAATTGATGAATAAGCGCATGAAAGTATCATTGTCATTGGCTCCTATGTTATGACAAGCATTAGAAAATGCCACTAGGTGTTTGTTTGTAGTGACAATGTTATTTCTTGAAAACCTAGGAAGATGTTCTTTGAATTTAGGAAGTGGACGAGTAGTAGGTACTAGGTTAAGAGGAGAGGACACATGCCACGATGTGGTTGTGGCGTCTTCTTCAAACTAAAAAATCCCATACTTTTTAATAACTTTGGTGGGATTTGTGGTAGATTGGATAGGGATATGGTGGCTATACAAGCTACCAATTATTGACGAAGTTGAAGACTGGGAAGAGGAAACACTTCTAGTGCCACCAGATCCACCACTAGATGCCATCTTATGGGTGATAGATGAGGGAAAGAAACACGAACTGGATGAATCAGACAAAGTTCTCCTTAGATAACTTTGTTGGGAAGATAACACAATGTTTCTTCTTCCTATTTCAGCAATATGATTAATTTCAACTAATAAGCCTCTTCTTCTTCTAGAGACATGAGAGTCTAAGGACATGAAAGAAAATCCAAAACTGAAGGGACAAGACGGATACTTCTGATTTCTAGGTTGTCTACATCTATCTTCCCAACATTCTTGGGCACTAATATCTCGCTCAATTACTGCCCAAGAATGATTATGCTCAACACGGGTATTGGCAGTGTCTAAAATGGTGTTAAATAGATTCAAAGCAATGTTGTTCTGATCTTGAAGACAGGTTTCAATATTGGGTTGCCTTACTGATCTGAAATTTAATATGACCTAAAATTCAAGGTCTTTTAACCACTATTTGCATGTGAATTTTTAACTGTTAACCATCTTTGTAATGCAAAATTAAAGAGCATCCATCAAGCACATGAGCACATAAACATGTAAGCAAACCATCTATGAATAAGAATTGGTAACGGAGTTCATGAGACTTCCTGGCTACGTCTCCAGGTTCACTCCAACAGTGAGACCACTCTATAATTAATCTCAAATGCTTAAAAATTACAAAGAAAAGGTTTACATAAGAGCTCCCAAAAAAACCAACTTTCAGATCTGCGATTCTGGGCAGAAACAGACATCATAGGTGGCTGGAAAACATCATTATGAAACTTTTGACTGTAAACTCGAGTATGCTTGGCTCGCTCAAATGGGCTCTAGAGTCACTTTTTTATTTGGATACTCTGATGAAGAAACATATAGCATATTCGGAATCCTCTCGAAATTCTGCAAGTTTTGAGTATAAAGTCGATCTATTTCTGAGCAGGTCCCCTAAGACACCCCCTGACACGGATTCCAATGCAGTCTCTTCAGGTCAGATCTGTATAGTCTCGAAAAGCTTGCCAACTCCTCTTCTGGAGACACTTTTCTATTTGGCTACTCTGATGAAGAAACATATAGCATATTCAAAATCCTCTCGAAATTCTACAACTTTTGAGTATAAAGTCGATCTATTTCTGAGCAGGTCACATGGGACACCTTCTGGCACGGATTCCAATGCAACCTCTTCCAACTCCTCTTGCCTCGGTTTGCATACCTGACTAAATAAGCAGAACCGCTATCCAGTTCACCAAACTTAGCGAACCTCCTCCAGATTTGGCGGTAACTGCCAGATTTGGCTGGATCCGCCAAACTGTTGGTTTCTAGAAGGTGACACGTGTCGTGTTGATGTCAACATCTGTACTACTAACGTCAGCGTTCGTACTACTAACGTCATTAGTATGGCGTGTTGACTGTTTGACTTTTTATCTTTGTTTTCGAAAAACTTCAGAGTGTCATAACTTCTTCATATGAGCTTCGTTTGAGGAAGTAAATATATGGCCAGAATCGGGAGAACAAGATGGATGCAATGGTGTTGGTTTTATCCAATTATGAGAACTTTGATTTTTAATCATTTTTTGAGCCTAGGGACCCTTTTGAGACTTTTGTGTCATTCCTAGATCCTCCTTTTTTGCATTTGAGTATTTTAGAGCCATTTTGGATCCACCTAGATCACACCTCCCCACTGAGAAGCTTTTGGACCACAAAAAGCATGAAATCATTCAGAAAATAAGTGAGGACATGTTTGTCTCACTTGTTCTGTATCACCTATCCATTCCTCCTGGAACCTGTACATCTGATTCAACAATACAACAATCAACACTGCACTGACATTGTTAAGTACATTAATCACATTCTTAATCACATCTTCATTCAACATTGTCGGACCCAACCACATACTGCTGATGAGTAATAAGTTGAATATAAACATTGAACATGTGAAAGAGATTGTACCCAAACCATGCTGACTTTTAACCATAGAAACACTATCAACCAAAACAGGTGCATTGTAGTGAAATGACACTTCATTTTCATGCTTATGATTCTTTTCTTCCTTACATTGTATAGACATAAGTGCCAAATTCCAACTTGCATTAACAATCCTTTTTAATTGTTGTGTACTGCCCAATGATTTGTCATTTTTGAATGAATGTGAATGCACTATGTACTCAATTCCTTCTTTAAACAAGTGATATCGATTATGTTATCGATAGAAGATCACTTTTCGATCATATAAGTATGGACTACCCAACACAATTCCATAGATATCTAGTGGGATCACATCAAATTCAACCTCATCTACAAACTTAGATGTAATTGCAAACTTTAGATCACATTGTTGTGTTACTTGTAATCTTTTATCTTTGCATACCCAACCTAATGGATAAGGTTTCTTGTGTGGTTTT
>ML779570.1:202245-264376 GCA_009831015.1 Picea engelmannii
TGAGTGTGTCAACCTTTGTTTGTTTTGTAATCACTCTTATATGAAACAATGCATTCCTCTTTCTATCCTTAGAATTGTCATAATCTTTAGAAGTAGAAGCACATGAAGAACCAATGTTAGCATCATTATCAACAATAGATTTAGCTTTCACACCTAGGATTGTTATCTTTGTTTCGTCATCAGAATCTGATCCAAGGTCCTCAACGATAACCGTGGTTGTTTGCTTCCCCTTCCAATCCTTAAACCACTTCAGTTTCATTTCAGGATGTAGCTTCCAACACTTTGCCTCTTCATGCCCTTGTTTTTGACAATGTGAGCATGTAGGTCTCTCATCACCCTTCTTCATTGTAGCTGCATGTTTAACTTTCCGCTTTTCCTTGCTTTCTTTTGCCTGGATGGATTCAGCTGAAGAAACATCATGAAGACTCTTCCCTTTTGACTCAATGTGAGTTGCTTCAACAGACACCTCATCAAGGTTAGTTGGATTAAACATCAATATCATATGACGTAAATAAGTATGCAATCCTCCTATATATTTGAGAAGAGCTTCCGGAGTGTGGAGAGGTATACCAAGTATCAATGCTCTTTTTCGAAATTCTTGTGTGTATTTTTGCACACTTTGTTTCAAATTCTACCAATCCATCATAGCTTGTTGCATATACCCTAATGGATAAAATTTCTTTTTAAGTGATGAAATGAACTCATACCAAGAGGAAACGATTTTGTCTTTTGTGGTAAGATCCTCTTGAGATCTTCTCTCCCACCAAATGAGAGCAGTCCCTCCAAGTTGAAGAGAAGCCAACTTAATTTTAACATCATCTTCAGTAAACTTTTGAATCCTACAATAAACTTCGATTTGATGGATCCAATTGTCCATTTTTTCAGCATTAAGCTCTCTATTATACATAGGTAATTCAAACTTAATATCAAGCTTTAAATGATGCATATTAGGATCAACTTTTGTTTTTAGTTTTTCAAATGGAGAAGGAATAGAACCATCAAGAAGAGATGGAGAAGTTGGTGGGGTTTTAGGGGGTTCCTAGCCACCTCCTTCTTTTTTACCTTCTATATGAGATGGTCCACCTTGTTCACCTTTCTTTCGATCTTGATAGAGCTCCTCTACCATTGTTTGCATTCTCATAAAAGCTTTCAGAAATTCCCCTTCAAAAGGGATAGAAGAAGCTGCTTCTTCTCCTTTTGGTGAAAACATCCTTCCCCTTCTTGAACCAATCTCTGGATCAAATTCTTCAAGTTCCCTTTCACCACGCTAAAGCTTCGATATTGTTAACATCAAATCACAAAGCAATGGTTAACCTCGCACTGATACCAACTTGATCCGAAATTTAATTTGATCTAAAATTCAAGATCTTTTAACCACTATTTGCATGTGAATTTTTAGTTGTTAACCATCTTTGTAATGCAAAATTAAAGAACATCCATCAAGCACATGAGCACATAAACATGTAAGAAAACCATTTATGAACAAGAATTGGTAACGGAGTTCACCAGACTTCCTGGCTACATCTCCGGGTCCACTCCAACAGTGAGACCACTCTTTAATTAATCTCAAATGCTTAAAAATTACAAAGAAAAGGCTTACATAAGAGCTCCCCAAAAAACCAACTTTCAGATTTGCGATTCTGGGCAGAAACAGACATCATAGATGGCTGGAAAACATCATTCTACAAATTTTGACTGTAAACTCGAGTATGCTTGGCTCGCTGAAATGGGCTCTGGAGGCACTTTTTTGTTTGGCCATTCTGATGAAGAAACAGATAGCATATTCATAATTCTCTCGAAATTCTGCAACTTTTGAGTATAAAGTTGATCTATTTCTGAGCAGGTCACCTGAGACACCTCCTGACACAGATTCCAATGCAGCCTCTCCCTATCAGATCCGTAGTCTCGAAAAGCGTGCCAACTCCTCTTCTGGAGACACTTTTCTATTTGGCTACTTTGATGAAGAAACATATAGCATATTCGGAATCCTCTCGTAATTCTGCAACTTTTGAGTATAAAGTTGATCTATTTCTGAGCAGGTCACCTGGGACACCTCCTGGCACGGATTCCAATGCAGCCTCTGCCAACTCCTCTTGCCTCGGTTTGCATGCTCGGCCAAATAAGCAGAGCTGCTAACCAGTTTGCCAAACTTAGCGAACCTCCTCCAGATTTGGTGGAAATCCACCAGATTTGGCTGGATCCGCCAAACTGCTAGTCTTTAGAAGGTGACACATGTCATGCTGACGTCAGCGTCCGTACTGCTGATGTCATCAGTACGGCCTATTGACTGTTTGACTTTTTATTGCTGTTTTCGAAAACCTTCAGAGTGTCATAACTTCTTCATACGAGCTCTGTTTGAGAAAGTAAATATATGGCCAGAATTGGGAGAACGAGCCAGATGCAATGGTGTTGGTTTCATCCAATTATGAGAACTTTGATTTTTGATCATTTTCTGAGCCTAGGGACCTTTTTGAGACTTTTGTGTCATTCCTAGATCCTCCTTTTCTGCATTTGAGTATTTTAGAGCGGTTTTAGATCCACCTGGGTCACTTGCAATAGACATAGTCATTAAGAAATAAAACAGTCAAAGAATCAATATTAGAAAAAAACATGTATCGATGAAAATTGAATATAAAAATTAACCAGAGAGATATTAATGATCTCCCCAATATGGTCACCAAATACATGTTGAGGAAAATATATGAAATGATCTTACTCAAAAATTTTCAGATTGTGCTTGGCTAAAGAAAAATAGACGGGAATGTCACCCTATGTTTATAGCCATCAAAAATAATATCCTAACTCACAAGTATTGATTACAAGTGCTTAGTCTAGTCTTTTATAAATAAAATCTTGTTGGAAAATTCGTTATTTATATGATTTTTTGAATATAACAGTTGCTTAAATAAATGTAGAGATAGAAGCAAAGACACCAATATGATAATCAAGACAGATGAAACATAAATAAATCCTTTATTTCATTCCAATTCACCAAAGAGTCATTCTCTTTACAAAATTTCGTGAAGAAATTTCGGACCAAAGTCAAACTTAGACATCTCCAATGGAACATACAAAAGGACCTCTGACATAAAATAAAAAACTAGAATCTAAAATATGGATCAACTTGCCACATATTGCTTCCCACTCAACTCTTCACAATAGCCTTTGTCAGTCATGAAAACTAATTTACAAACAGACAAGCCTACACAGACTATCAAAGATAGATCAACACCTCTGAAAAACAAGTGTCTGAATGATGTAATTCAGCCCTCAATCTTGTTGTCTACAATAAGACCCTACTATCATAAAAAATAATTAGGCTTGTGATAAATTAAGGAATGAATGAAAACTGAACTATCTCAACATAAAATCAAAGATCAAACCTTAATATGCTTCTCCTTCTATCCTCCACTTGTTCCTCCCTTTCCTTTTTCTTTTAAGCAATTAGAATTGGTTGAAGTAGTTGAACTACCTCATTAGTTAAGTTAACTAAAAAATCAACCAACTTTTTAGTTAGGGGGACAATTCATAAATCATAATAAGGGTTATAAATAAATAATAACTAGTAGGTGGGACCCCTTGTGACTCCCATTTATCTCTTAACAATCATAACATAACTAGTTAATTAAGAAAACCACCCCTCCTTGTGACTCCCATCATCACATTCATATTTGACAAATTATCTCATTGATATTTGAAAATATTTAAAAAAATATATTACCAATATATCCCCAAAACCTTGCTATCAAAAAATCTGAAGTCAATTGTTCTCAACAACAGATAAATAAATAAAACTTAAAATCCATATTTTCAAGTCCGTGAGGAAATATCTCCTTTGTTTCTACTATCACCTTTTAAACTCTCTGAATTTTCCGTAGGCTATTTGGATCCCTTAGGCCTAATCTCGTTGATCACATGAGAGCAATCGTCCCTCAATTGCATGCAGGAGGACACCGATTTATCATAATCATTTGAAGGTGGGGAAGGAGCAGTAGTGGATTTGCCTTTGTCAGGGGTATGGTGGGCCTCGATTTTCAACCTTTTGCTTGAAAAGGTCATTCCTGTATGCATAATTGATTAGAAAATAGTTCATTTATCATTCATACATGACAAATCCTTAAAAACATGAAATAAATTTTGGCTCAGCAACATATTAGGATCATGCAATCCAATCCATATAAATTGTTTAATTGTTTGTCAATGAGCAGGGGGTGAACAAAAGGTCTTGGGATATGCGAGGGGTTTGTATTTAGTGCAAAATGATATAATGAGGGGGGAAGAAACATGGATACTGCTCAAAGACAACAACCAATCAACTGTAATGCAAACCAAGAAAATATCATTGTGATCGAATCAAGAAACTACGACCTCAAACTGCTTCAATATAGAATTCTTCTTGATTGTAATTAAATTTTAGAAGAGGGAGTGAAAAATGAATATGGGAAGGCGATGGGGTTGTAATTAGTGAAAAGAGAAATAATGGTAGGGAAAGAGAGTGGATACTATTCATAAAATTAATTAAGTAATCCATGAAACCACTCTGTAAAATGAAATAACACCAACCAAATAATCACTATGATCAAATAAAAACTACTGAGCATAATTCAATTAATTCTGTGCATTGACTTGTTCACTGTTTGTAAACAGATTTTCAACACAGTGTCACCAAACAAGACAACATGCATTCCACAACAACCTGTAAAAGAATTATGTTCATTCTCATTTCTTCACTTACTGTTTTGAAACAATTTCCAAATGAACACACAGTCACTTATTTCCACTATGTTCAACATAAAAAATCAACCACCTTCCATGAGTTATTTCCTTAATCAAACACAGACAAAACGCATGCTCGATTTCATCCATCAATTTCGTCCAGCATTTAAATTGTAATGAGACCATATGTCACAACACCTATGTCTATATCTACCACGATGCATGATATTCATCAACTCACATAAAAAAAAATCAAATACAACCATCAATATTTTAATTGCAAAGATCTTGACTTGCCATTTAAACACATAGACAACAATCACCGTTTTAACTCATACTACTTGGAATATACAGACCATTCGACAAAACACAGAGTATTTCTGTGACTGTACAGGTCCAACTACTCTGAATCTAAACAGCCACAATGATGGGCTATCAATCAATACAATGATATAGCAAAAGTAGGCCCGATATCATCTCATAAATTGATAAAATTTGCAACGAAACCATATTGCTTAAGAACTCGTGATCATGACTGGTGGCGCAATCAAATAATATCCATAGCATATATAGTGGATTTCCATGCCAAAATTACCATGATTGCAATGCTTCCATCATCAATTTAAAACACATAGTCATAGCAACCATCAACTCAACATAAAATGTTGTAGGAAGGCTACACATACCCATGCATCACACACGAAAAACATTGTTTTGCCTTAATTAATTAAAACTAATGTTGGGTTAACAAATCAATAATCACCATATAAAAGACAGTGACTGTGTATTCGATCTCATTTCTCCAATCAACCAATTAACAATGCCGAGCTTATCAATTAGACTGTTATAATAACCAACTGGAGTGACTAAATACCAATAACCACACCATTGTTGGCATAATCAACAAAGACGAGTCAGAAATCGAACATTGTTGACAATACCCAACAACTCATAACAACCAATAGTATACCCGACATGCAATAACAATTGCCTTTATCAAAACCCTGGCTTGAGAAATCATGGTGTGCTCTGTGGACCAACACAAGGAGACTAGAGTCGACCCCCATCATTGGATGGGAACCTCTGAGACCAATGATGCACACACAGGGTATACCACCAATGACTTCGTTGACAGGGTGACAGTTTGCCAGATAAGAGAGACTATGAATAGAGGAGCAAAGGATCCATTTTGGCCTTGTAACAACACTTAGAACACTCAAGGTATAACCTTCGTGGCTCTCCCAATCAACCATATAACAACTCTGAGATAAAATAGAGCCGATAATAAGCAATGTAACCCACTATGCCACCATCAATAGCATGAACAAGTCCATACCCAAGTGAAACAATGCACAGTGACACAAGGAGTTTCAAACCCAGTAAACCCCATAACAAAAAACGTCTGGGTATGGTGATAAGAAAGCGTGGAGACAGTCAACCAATATGGACCGAATAAAAACCCTTCAACCAAAACCAATAAGGATGACAAAGGGCCTTCATGGCTTCTAAAACTCAGAATGATCAATAACACTGTGACTTCAACATTGTTTTCATTTGCCATGAAAATCATACAGCCAATCTATTCCAGAAAAAAATCACAGACTTACACAGTTTCCAATCTTAAGAAAAGAAAAGACCCATACATCACCGAGCCGATATCTATTTCATAACCAGAGCGGGTTCATGGATGGTGAAAAAGACATACCTATAACCAAACACCTTAAAAACAAAATCTTAGCCAAGTGGTTCTTCTCTTGCTTGAAAATTAGAGTTTAACCACAACAAGGAACAATTGAACAACAACCAAGCTAGGGTGAAAACCAGTGGGAGGGTTATGGAGTGGCATGCATTAAATGGGCATCGCTTCTATCCCTTACTCATTCAATCACTTAGTACGTGCCAACCACCATTTCATTAATTCATTCCATTAAACAATGCATCGAAACCAACATCCAAAATGTGCCATCATATTAACCATTGTCAAACATACCTTAACGCATATCAAATGTGCCTTCACATAAATCAATATAGCGCATAGCCATTTACATCATTAGTTTGTATTAACACCATTTTACTTAACTGGAAATGCATAGTGCAACATCTTATCGCATAGTAGCATAGTCCCTGTCTTGTGGATTTTTGTTTGTGTTGCTTTAATTGTTTTCAATTGTTCTTATTTGTTGCTACTAACATGTATCTTTTGCAGGTGGCACAAGTAATCATTCAAGGAGAAAATAGAAAAGGTAATAATGGATATCATAAGCCATTACAACATGGCATTTGAGCTTAGAGCAAGATAAAAACATGCATTATCCATCATCCATCTGTCCTGAATAGAACCAACATTGATCATCAATCATGCTCAAACCTGTAAGCAGTGTCGAACAACAATAAAAACACCAAATAAGAACCAGATCTGATACTCCAACCTACAAAGGGGTCCCACCTACTAGTATTATATATATCATTAGCTTATAAATAATAGGCTTTAGCAATACTTTCCAGGCGAAATCCTCGTTGCGATTTTAATCGTCAAAGTTACTTGTTTGGTTGTTTGGTGGAGAAGTGAATTGGATGAGAAGGAAACAATATATGGTTGAATTTTCCACTGCAAAGGTAGAGTATATGGAAACTACTCATGCTTTTAAGGAGGCCATTTGGCTTATGAAGCTATGTTCAGAAGTAGGGTTAAGTCAGAAAGCTATCATGATTCAATGTGATAGTGAGAGTGTCATTTTCCTAACTAAGAACCCTATCTTTTATGAAAATAAAAAGCACATATATATATATAATACCATTTAACTAGGCACATGATAGGGGATGGAAAGGTGATACTAGATAAAGTTGACACCTTGCAAAATGTTGTATATGCAGTGACAAAACCGATTAGCATAGGTAAATTCAAGTGGTGTTGTGAGTCTATGGGTCTTATGGGACCTAGTAGTTAGATTAGTTTGATGCATTCTCCCTTGTACCCTTGCAAGGTATATGGAAAGTGGAAGAATTTTGGGGCAGGTGTGTCCTACACCTTGCAGATCTCTAGCAAGAATAATGAAAATCAATAGAAGAGAATGTTGGAGTGTTGTGGTGATGTAGTAGAGAAGAGAATATTGCAGTATTGTAGTGGAATAGAGAATATTGTAGTGTTGTGGTGGAGCAAACCATGGTAGAGAGTGAGAGCATTAGGGGAAGAACTTGCTGGTGGTTTCTAGAAAGTAGAAATTGAAAACCATAAATGGTTTATGGTTTTATTTTTTCCTACTTATTTAGTACCCGGGCTTGAGGAAATGAGAGAGAGTAATTTCTATCTTACTGTTATGTTTCAAAATTTTCTACAAGATTATGCTATTGTTGAACACTCTTGTTGAGAGTAGAAAGAATCTATATTGTAACAATTTATAACTGAATAATACTTTGAGAGTGCTTTAGAGTGTGTGGTTTTTCTCCCTACAAGGATTTCCCCAAAATATCACATTGTTAATGGTTTGATGTTTATTTCATGTTTGCAACTACTATATTTCTTTGGTTTTTGTACATTCATCTCTCATAGATTAGTTTAGAAAGTATATTCTATACTTCTACTTCCTTTCAATCATTAAGATCCTTCTATAACAACTAAAACATACCGAAACATTCATATCCTATTGCCAATAAAGCTCAATACATCCCAAAACATCTATATTCTATTGCCAATAAAGCGCAATACATCCCCCCAAAAACTTCAACTAGGAGGAAACTTAGTCTGAGCAATGTATGAACTTCAAGTGCGAGATATGATGAGTTTAATTATCTCCCTAATTTTCTTTTGAAGCTTCTGTCTGTTGTAATTAGTAAACATTATCCGCTTTAGACAAACTGAAAAAATAAATTAACTATATAAACAAAGGTTTGCAATATCCATGATAAGTGTTGAATCATTAACCATTACACCCTCGCACAGTTCACAAAATATGGAAGGAAATGTTTCAGTCCTAGGAATCGACAGGGTTAGCATTCAAGAGGAAATTTATGGATATGCCCCCTAAAGGCATAAAAACATACAGATTATCACGTTGGGACTTTAATTCTTAAACCAGGTGTAGGGCATTACCACCACAGTTTATTACAAGTTGGTGACCTTCAAAACATTGGGAATCAAGAGGCAAGACAAGATTTTGTATGTAATGCTGGGATTAGGGTTTGCAAAGGATGAATTTGTGACATCAATGGTAGGAAAGGGTCATTAAGTGATTGAATACCTGGCTATCAACGCATTTTGCAGTGATGTGGAATTTTTCTTATCATGGGTGTCAGAGTTAATATTTTCCCATTCAGACTCCAAGCCAAAGCGACCGGCCTTGGAGTGGGAGTTAACGGAGGTATGATTGAGGTGGTCTCCATGTTATTTCTTAGCATTTCCAAAGAAATTATTAGTCTTGGATCGTTCTATGTCATGATCTAATTGGCTCCGTGTGCCAACTTCAAGTTCTTTTGTGTACCCAAGTTGAAAGTCAAAACCCTCGAAAATTTTGAAGATACCGGTTTTTAAACAAATGACACATTCAAGCAAGGTTATTTTGTCAAATCAAATCTCCTATCTAATTAAAATATTACATTATTTAATTTTAAAAGTTAAAAGATTTTTTTTTTAAATATTATAATTTCCTTACAAAATATTAAAGAATATAGAATGTCCTCAATAAGATGATAGACATGATTTAATACAATGTAGATATATGGCATAGAATATACATAAGGAAGACAACTAGAAATGAGGAGAGTTCTCTCGAAGCCTTCAAAGTACTCATATATAAGTGATATACTCCTTAACAACTTGGGACGGGTGTCGTAAAGGAATGATGTGGCCCCAAACCCAAGGTCTTCGTTCCAAACCTTGATGGTATGATTCTATGACATGCGAATAGATATGATGATTTCAAGCATGGTAGAAACCATTTGATTACCAATCATTGATTTATATTGTTAAGATACACAAGGAGACCCACCAATGATAAAAATGAACCCCAAGGTACCTATTACAATATAGCGAGTGCGAACATAGGGCCTAGTGTTGAACACTCATAGAATCAATCGATCGAGAGTCAATGATGCTAACCCACTATTGACTACGAGGAGGCCTGACACTGAGGATTGCAAGCTCCAAGGTACTAGTTTGTTTTGAGATTCATCTCGTAGATAATGTGTTGAAGCCAATAGAAAGAGGTTTGTTGAAGGAGGGCCTTAATTTATACCCTATCAATTGACATGAAACATATAATAATAGATGATGTGAAGAGATAAAATTAGTAAGTACAATTGACACAAGGATGGATAACTCGAAAAGTCAACAAAATAAAATATGGATGACTTGGGCTTAAAATTCCCTTGAACATATAGCATGACACAACAATGACTTGGATGAAAGACACAAGAGATGAACGAATATAGCACAACAATGTAGGAGGAATTGAAGCACTCTCCATGATGACTGTAAGAGTAACCAATCATATAAGTATTTGCAACTGATATTACTGGGGTGACTACTAGGAAAGTTAAAACCCAACGGTAAGATATAGTGACTCAAACAAGTACCATGTTCAAGGGAAACTCAATTGGAATTTCCATTTCGAGATAGATCAATGGTAAAAAAATGTCCACTATTTTTTTTTTTGTTTTTTAGTGTCTTCCCTCATGGTTTAATGAGCACGAAAGATATATAAAAGTATGCTCGGTAGTGCATTTTTCGTTTAGTTTTAATGATCACAAAAATAGTTAAAATTATACTCATGAGAAGTCTTTTTCATGTCTTTCTATAATTCGGAAAAGAGGTAAAAGTTTACGTGGAAATGTATCTTTTTTGTGTCTTTTTACGAGTCTGAAAAAGAGATAATTAAAGGATACTCAAAAGGTGTCTTTTTCATGTTTTAGAGAGCATGAAAAAGAGTTAAAAGTGAACTCCTCTGGAGATAAGGAGTGGCTTAACAACATGCTTCTATGTTCCAAGCACATGGAACCGACCTAAACAACATGAATGAAAATGTACTGAAAAGTGAGGTCCACTCTTAACGATGGTTCTCTCCATTTTTAGGCGCATGAAAAACAGAGGCCAAATAATGCAAGAGGTGGATGGTCAAAGGCTATTGCAATAGTGCTAAAAAATATCTAGTCAAACAATAGTGCAAATATGGAGTACATTACATGAGCAACAAATGCATAAGTAGTTGTAAAGAAACACAAAAAGTTCAGAACCCCCTCAGGATATGAATAACATATAGATAAAGAGAGGAAAATGAGTCTGAACATCAAGCCATGAGGGGGCTAAAAGAGGGTCCTTGGGCCTATGAGAAAATGTATCATGGGAACCAAATGACAATCCAGGTGCTAGCTAGGGTTCCCATGGAGGGTAGGCACTACTGTATAAGATACAATGTACAAAAATGGAGTGGCTATTGTCACAACTTAATGGTATCAAACCCAAGGCATTGTGATGAAAATGGGAGGTTAATAATGCAAGATACACATGAAAGTATAAAACTATCCCTATATGTTGGTTCAATATCATGTACCTTAATTTTATTGGAAGTTCCTAGCTCTCATAGAAAGGGTCGTACAAAACATCACCAAGTAGTGTAAAACATAGCCAAAAATACTAGACCCAAGGTCAAAACGCGTAGTGAAATATTAAAAAGAAACAATTGTTTTTTGGATTTTTTGGATATGAGATATGAAAAACAAAAGTACTCACAACACACACCTATGTAAAAGGCACTAAACATATTGATTCTTTACATCAAGTAGAACCCAT
Organism: Picea engelmannii; assembly: GCA_009831015.1. Classification (NCBI taxonomy): domain Eukaryota; kingdom Viridiplantae; phylum Streptophyta; class Pinopsida; order Pinales; family Pinaceae; genus Picea; species Picea engelmannii. The sequence continues at coordinate 213,746 of ML779570.1, forward strand.
TGCTAGGCTTAGGATAAGGATATTTTTCATAAACGATGAACTTATGAGATGATGGTGTCATCATATGGCTTACCATGTCATGGCCATGCCACACAAAAATGATTTTTTGTGACTTAATATACTCATCTTGAGTGGTTTTCTCATCTAGGTATGATCCTTAATGATTCTCATCAAGACATGAAGGAGATATGAAAAATTAAACTTCGATAGAAGGGGAAGCACATAATTCAGTGGCAATTTCTAAAAAAGATAACTAAGGCAGAAAATGGTTAAGACCCGGAGGTCTACTTCATGCCCCAACAAATGTCGCCAGTCCTGGATCGAGACTCATTATGCTAAATCCCATCATTTCTAAATCATACGAGGATGATTGATGCATCATCTCATCCTTTGGATTCTCTATGGAAGCCATGACTTTTAGGATGGCCTCATCTAAAGGAAACTTAGTATCTAGAAAATCATGTGAGCTTAGAGAGTCAACAAACCATTCATGTGGAGTAGGTTGATCACACTCCTTATGAGGATGGAGGCATTGGCCAATATCGATTGATTATAACAAAATTTCTAGAGAGGTAATCTCAACCATTGTGAGCAGCATAAAGTCTCCATAAGACTCAATGTCCTTGAGATTAGGAACCTCCAAAGGATCAGATGATCTAGGTAGATATTGGTGGCCACCCACCTATTCCACTTGGACCCCCACCATTTATTCTTTCAGCTTTTCAGTTTCCACACAGTTTACTATTTTTAGCAGTTTTTCGGGTCCTGAACTTCCGGAGCCGTTTTGAGGCCCTAAACGACATTTTTTTAGAAAACAAGGAGTAACATGGAATGAAGTTCGACGTTGCTCACCCAAAATTTGTAGTCCTCAGATAGATATTTCTAACGAGGTATTGAGTGCATCAAATAGAGATCGTATGCCAAAGTTACGTCCCCAAGAAGTTGATGTATCAATTTACCCAAACAGGGCCCATAGTCTTGGTGTTTCATCTCCTAGGGTTAGGTCTTTGGATGTTTAGGGTTTTCTATTGTTTCTCAATAATAATAGGCCTTCGAGCCTCATTGTAACACAGTTCAGAGGCCAGTAGCTGCCACATCTCTTCTCAGAGATAAGCTATCAACGCCCTAGCTAGTTTATTTCCATTCTGTCTGTAAGCGTATTTGAGTCATTTGTTATTAATGAAATGAAGTCTTATTTCCATTGCATCTCTGCGTTTATGTGTATTTATGTATTTCATTGTGTTACTGCATAAATTTGGATTAGTGGTACCAGAGCGGTCTGCTCATTCTCGATCCTTCTTTGCATGTCCCCAACGAGGTCGGGGTATAAGGAGTTAGGGCTCGATCTGATTGAACCTTTGCAACATCAGCCTCACAAACCCCGATGACCACCCATGGGGAAGAAAAGAAATATGAGGGAGTAGGAGACCCTATCAAAACGTTGCTCAAGGAGGCCCTCGAGAAACAAAGGAACATGATGATGGACAACTTTGCTCAGATCCTTCAACATATGCCCACTGGCGGCACATCTACATCCAATAACCACTCTGGAGGTGCCACTCCTTTTAAGGTACAAGTAAACTTTGACATTCCCATATTTGAGTTCCAAATAGATGCAGATGTCATAGATAGATGGTTGAATCTGTTAGAAGGATATTTCTTGGTTCATGACTTTTCTGACCGAGAAAGGATTATTTTTTCTCTTCTCAAAGCCACCCCCAATGTCAAGGACTGGTGGGAAACCTATTGGGAGCAACAAGGCAAGGGGGAACCCTCTCTGTTCTCGGTCGCATCCACTTGGAATTCTTTCTGAGATGCCATCAAGGAACAATATTATCCCATGGGGAGCTATGAGGACAAATACATACAATGGACTAGGCTGCGACAACAAAGGGACCAAGATCTGCATGAGCTGACGAATCTATTTCATACCCTATGCACAAAGTTGGGTATCAAAGATTCAGAGAAAAATTTGGTGTTAAAGTACCGTAGTTGTTTTCACATATACATTCAAGAGGAAATGGAGTTCCTCGACATATCCTTGCTTGGTGCAACATACCGATATGCTACCAAGATTGAGTAGAAGTTCAAACAGAAGAAGCGAGACTTTGGGTCTTTGAATCAGAAGCAAGGGAAAGGTACCCCCAAAACACAAAACAAAGGACCAAGCCAAGGTGGGCGGCCCAGGACAACCCGCCAAATATGCAAGAAAAGAACAACACCACGAAGCCAAAAAAGGAAATGGGGAAGTGGCGTGAGTTCCATAAGAGATCCACCCATAACATTAGTGAGTGTCGGGACATGCAGTCACTGGTAGCCGAGTTGAAGGCTTCTGAATCAGATGCATGCTTCGACTCTAAACCAGAACCCGATAAGGGGAATGAAAGGGGGAAGTAGATTATCGATGCAAAGCCCAACACCACCATTTCCACCATGAAGATCTAGAAGGAGGAACCATAATATCCAGAAGAGGTAGAGTGTCTCTTCCATTCCAAGATGTGGATAAAGGGTTCTTCGTTACAGTTCATTGTCGACAGTGGAATCCAAAAGAACCTCATCTCAGTAGAAGTCATGAAGCGGCTGGGCTTGCCAACCATAACATACCCACAACCATACACCATCAGGTGGTTGCACCAAGGATGGGACCTCCGCATCAGCCAACATTGTTGCCTTCCCACAACATCAAGCCCTTCATGGATGAGGTATTGTGTGACATTTCTCCTCTTGATTTTTCTGATGTATTATTAGGGCAACCGTACTTGTGGAAGCGACATGTTGTGTATGAGTCCATGTCTCGTGTTGTTATTATCACTTTGGGAAATAGTTTGTACAGGATACCAGAGATAGCACCGCCTACCACCATCTCTTTGGTTAGTGCAAAACAACGCAGTAAGATCATTTCCAAAACCAAGATATTTGTTTTCCTAATGATCCACCCTCATGGAAAGAAGAAGATTGTGGCCACGACCTCTAGACAGGGCCCCTCTACACGGAAACAACATATGGATAAGGTCATGGAGGAGTATGAGGACATCTTTACCTCCCCGACAAGGGTGACTCTACACTGCCAAGTTAAGCACCCCATTGACTTGACCCCAGGTGCACCGCTTCCCAATGGACCAATCTATCAGTGCTCTGTTATGGAGAATGACGAAATCAAGAGGCAGATTTAGGAGCTATTGTAGAAAGGTCACATCCGGTTGAGTTCATCACTCTGTGGGAGGCTGATCATGTTAGAGCAAAAGAAGGATGGGACTTGAACACTTTTCATTGACTATTAGGCACTAAACAAGATCGATGTCTGGAATAGGTACCCGATCCCACAGATTCATGACCTTCTCGACCAACTCAAGGGGGAGAAATATTTCAGCAAGATCGACTTGAAGTCTGGGTATCACTAGGTACCAATCGAACCCTCTGATTTGTGGCAGACTACCTTCAAATCCAAGGAGGGACTTTTCGAATGGTTGGTCATGCCTTTCAGGTTGAAAAATGCCCTTGTAACCTTCATGAGGCTAATGGATGACATCTTGCGGCTGTTCACCAACTCATTTTTAGTGGTGTACTTGGATGACATTCTAATATTCATCCAGACTTGGGAAGAGCACCTCCACCATATCCAATAGGTCCTCCAAACACTGCCGCAACACAAGTTGTGTGCCAATTTGGAGAAATTCACTTTTGGCATGACCTAGGTTTAGTATCTGGGATACATTATTGATGAGCAGGGGGTACATGTGGATCCAAAAAATATCCAAGTCATTCGGGATTGGCTAGCCCCAACCACCCTAACAGATCTTCATATCTTTTTGGGTCTTGCCAACTTCTACCATAGGTTCGTGTTGGGATTCTCTCATATCACTTGGCCCTTGAGTCAAGTCACCAAGGGAGGAGAGAAAGAAAAATTCTTTTGGTTTGAATCTTAACAGAAGGCGTTCAAGCAGTTGAAGCATCACCTCTGCTCTACACCAGTGCTCACATTACCAGACTTGCAACAACAATTTGAGATCGATACAGATGCCTCTGACTATGCTATTGGGCCAGTCCTTACTCAACATGGGCATCTAGTGGCATATCACAGTGAGACACTTTCTGACACAGTCCGAAAGTATCTTACTTATGACAAATAGATGTATTCCATTGTGCAGGCTTGCCGACAATGGAAGCATTACATTTTGGGAAAGGAAATAGTCATCCACATAGACCACTGACCCCTGCAGTTCATACAGACACAAGGGAAGTTGCAGAACTATCTCCATCAGAAGTGGTCCACTTACCTGCAACAATTTCATTTGAACATTAAGTACAAGAAAGGAAGCACCAATATAGTTGCAGAATTCCTCAACCGACCACTCGTCGTGGTGCTAACCAATGTGCTCAACTCTTATGGGCACAAGACTTCCGATTGGCCGCTTCTCTACACAAGTGATCTAGAATTTGGACACACATAAAATATGCTCTTGGAGGATAAGAAAGTTCCCAATATTCACCTCTAGGATGCCCTGCTATATCACCTAAGACACCTTTTTGTTCCTTCAAGCGAGTGTGCCAAGATGATTTGGGAGGCACACTATAGTCAGGTCGTTGGGAATTTCCGGGTTGAGAAAACCATGGCAGTATTGCAAAATTATTTCTATTGGACAAACCTTCGACAAGATGTTGGGAAGTACATCAAGTCATGCACTTCTTGTGCCATTTCCAAACCAACCATCAAGAAGCAAGGCCTCTATACTCCGCTTCCTACCCCCAGTTGACCTTGGGAATCCATATCTATGGATCACATGTTGGTCCTTCCTTCTACTAAGCATGGTAATGACCGTGTTTTTGTGGTCATCGACAGATTCTCAAAGATGTCCATTATGATGGCCTGGAAGAATAATATCAAAGAAAAATCCAATGCTAAACTCTTCTTTGAACGAGTGTGGGTATACTTTGGGATCCCACAGTCTATCATCTCATATCGGGACAACAGTTTCCTCAGTACATTTTGGTCCAGCCTCTTGTCGATGATGGACACCAAGCTCAGCAAGTCCACATCTTTCCACCCGCAAACTGATGGCCAGAGAGAGGTTGTCAACTGGATGATCATACACATTATGCGCATGTACAACTCAAAGAATCCATTCACATGGGATAAGAGCCTCCCCTATGTACAAGACAACTACAACCAGGCTCTCCATAGCTCAACCAACCAAAACCCGTTTTATGTGGGCTTGGGATTCCAACCACTATGTCCCATTGACATAGCCATACCATTTGTGGCTACTCAAGAATATTCAACTCATGTCTAGTCTAAGGTTGACAAGGAAAACAACTTCATTGGGCACATTCAACACATCCGCCAAAAGGTTCATGACATCTTGGACATAACTAATGCTAAGTAAAAGCAACGACATGATCAACATTGGGTGCCACACAATTTATAGGTGGGCGACAAAGTGTGGCTACATTTGCAAAAGGAGTGCCTCACTGGACCCCACCTCAAGCTTCACCCGCTCCGATATGGGTCGTACACCATCACCAAGGTTGAAGGGGACAATGATTTTGAGCTCAACATTCCACCATTCCTTGGTTTGCACCCATTTTTCAATGTGGACCGCCTTCGACCCTACTTTCCACCTCTACTAGACACATCTGACATGGCAGAACAAGTCACACCAACAGAGTTAAATCTAGACTGCATGGAACAATCCACAACTTATCATATCATGTATACATAGATCAAGTACACCCAAAAACAAAGGATACCGCTATATCAAGTTGTCAAAGCGGGCCAACTCCTCCACCAAGGCAAGTGGCTCACTAGGGACCAAGTTCAACAGAAGTTTCCCCATCTCATGGAGGAACTCAACGCAATGGGGAACATTTCTTCCTAAGAGGGGAGGAATGATCCAAGTGGATATTGGTGGCCACCCAACTATTCCACTTGGATCCCCACCATTGCTTCTTTTAGTTTTTTAGTTTTTGCACAATTTACTATTTTTAGTAGTTTTTCGGGTCCTGAACTTCCAGAGTTGTTTTGAGGCCCTAAACTATGTTTTTTGAGAAAACAGGGAGAAACATAGAACAAAGTTCGATGTTTCTCACCCAAAATTTGTATTCCTTGGATATATATTTGTAACTAGGTATTGATCGTGTCAAATGAAGATCGTATGCCAAAGTTACGTCCTCGGGAACTTGATGTACCAATTTACCCAAACGGGGCCCATAGTCTTAGTGTTTCATCTCCTACGGTTAGGTCTTTGGATGTTTAGGGTTTTCCATTTTTTCTCAATAATAACAGGCCTTCAAGCCTCATTGTAACAAAGTTCAGAGGCCAGTAGACGCCACATCTCTTCTCAAAGATAAGCTACCAATGCCCTAGCTAGTTTATTTCCATTCTGATTGTAAGTGTATTTCAATCATTTGTTATTAATGAAATTAAGTCTTATTTTCACTGCATCTCTTCATTTATGTGTATTTTTTTATTTCATTGTGTTCATGCATAAATCTGGATCATTAGAATACCCGATGGATCCACTAGTAAATGACAAGATCATATTGACAGGACAAATATTCTTAGCAGGAGGTGGTGGGGGAAGAGGGAACTTTCTCATGGGTGAAGAGTCTTTGAACATCCCTGCACCAACACTCATGTATGACTTATGAGTATCACTGACAAAGGGAACATTAGATCCCTCATTTGATCCAAGGTCTAAAGTGAAAAAGACAACTTGATCAACTGTAACTATTTTCCTTTGATGAGGGAATCATAAGGCCCTAAATACATATCAAACAACTACAATTATCTCATAGAACCATGTCACCTCGAGTAACAAATTTTACTCAATAGGTGAATCAACTACCTCCACGACAACATATATAGTCTTTCCACCTAACTCAATAGGAAATGCAATGATAATCCCATAGGGTTGGAACATATGTTCATTGAATGATTTCAAAATAGTCATAGAATATCGAGATTTAGAGAGCTAAGGAATTTTCAAGCTGACATAGACATAATGAAAGTAGAGGCTCCTCTATCAATCATGGTGTGAAAGACATTTTCCCCCATCATTCTCACTTTGATATAGAAAGTGATTTGAAATTTTTTTTGATGTTGAACTTGATCGACATAAAAGGTAATCAAGATAGACTCTGAGGGTTTATCCCTCAAAGTCCTTCAAAATTTCCCAATGTTTTCAAGGATCTGTTGATGGAAGAGGAGCATGCATGATGATATCATATAGAGTACCCAAATGAGAATAAATCAAATGTGAATGTTGGCTATGCATGATGGATTTCTCTTCAGTTTATTCGCTTTCTATAGAAACCTCCTTAGAAATGGGTGGTAAGAGGGATTTGGTGAACCACCCCATAAAGAGTTTGGTCACAATCTAGGTCGTGATCATCCTACTTTTTCACCTCCAGTCATGAATACGATTAGAAATATGAGTGGCATTATCTTGATATAGTGATGTCAAGAGGATTGTTCCTATCTCATATTGAATGGTCAATTGGTAATGTGTTAAAAATGTCATGCCCAAGTCATAAAAACTATGGAAGGAATCACCTTTTAGTTCAATATACCATTTGGCGACACTTTGAGTCAGGGGTCTCTTGAAAAGACACAACCTTACACTATCATCCATCAATGAATTAGATGAGCACCACAAATGATATGTCATTATATGTCTGGAGGTGTCTTCTCCCAACTTCTTGTCAAATTTGGGCATGTTTTATGGGAGCTTAGAAGACATTGTATACCATGAAGGGTTATGGGAAATGGGTTCATTTGTCAAATGTGGAAGATTATACAAGTCTAATGTTGCAAGGAAAATCAACAACTTATAAATACATGAATACTGAGAGGAAGATGAAGCTCATGAAGTCCTAGATTAACCTTGTGGTCCCCCTATGTTTTTTCTTTTGGAGGCATGTGATATTCTAGTAGGGTAGTTTTTGTGAGGGATGGAGGAACTCCCTGGAGCATGGATATTCTCAGGACTATACTTTCCCCCAAGGGGATTACCCATAGGGGTAGGTGTAGACCTGAAAGGAAACATGTTCCCAAAACTAGGCCCATGGAAGAATCGTCCAGGACCGGATGGATGGAAGAAGGGATAGCCACCCCATTGTCCAAAGTTTACCCTAGGGAAAGGTGGGATAACCCATGGGAAATTAAAGCCTCCCGACACATTACGACGCCCAAACTGACTAGCGACAACCCTGCAATCACTAGGAATGTTCCAACCAAATGGAAAACCATCAATTGACAGTGTCAATCTACTCATAAGAATGGTGTATGTTGAAGGAATCCCACCCCCCATGCTGAAACTAAGGATTGACCACCCATTGGAAGGAGATCCAAGAGTGGGCATCGAAATTGATGGGATGGATGTGGGAATTCTAGGTATACTAGTGGATAGAAATGAGGACATGATTGGTATCTCCCAAACAGAAGGACCTGTAGAAACAACCATAGATGGTGTATGTCCAATGGCACTCAAGGATTGCAAAGTGGACATCATTGGTATGCCCCTAGTATAGTTTATAGATGGGCTTGATGGCTTAACCACACTGGATGAAACACTTGGGCCTGACATGGTGTGAGGTTCAATGAACAAAGAAAATGGTTCACTACAAGGTTCCCTTACTTGTATAAGTATGGATGTGCCTAGATTAGTCAAAGGAAGGTTAAAGTTGGGTGGAGGACTTTTATCCACCACTTCCACTTCAACAAGACCAGTCTCCTCAAACCAAAGATGAGACTCTTCAAATTCACGATCACTTGTGTAGCACCTATTGAGAGGTAGTTGTGCCTCTCTGATGGGATCGAGTCATCATAATTGATGGGATCAACATCGTGATTCATGCACGATGAAAATAGTACATGAAAATCAAAACACAATTCAACCTAAGGTCAATGTTGAATTAGAACCAAAGAGCACACCCCTAAAAAATATAGAAAAATATAAGCAAAGAAATGGCTCAAAATTCCTTTTAAACACTGCTCCTTTAGGGAAGATGATGTCCCCAAAATATTGGCTAGTGAAGGTGTTTGGAGTAGTTATGATGAACTATGAAAAATAACCTTGGCTGATGCAAGTACTCTTTATTAAGGAGGGAACCCTATAAGGGAATTAAGACCATGAAAAAATGTCTACACCATCTACTACTAGCATGTCCTACTTGCATCCACCATTGTAGGCTACCTAGAAGTGTTCACTAAGTCTACCACCTCACAATCAATTACTGGGCCAACATGCGTACATCCGACCACATGTAAGGGCATGATAACTCATCCCAAAGCCTCCAAAGTGATACCTCATAGAGAGATTTTTCATGAATGAAACCCCCTTGTACATAGTAATCAAAGTGATATGACAAACACCAAAATAAAGAGAGAGGGGTAATCTCCCTACTTGCCCCAACATGACCTCATGCTTGCCTACTATGTTAGAGGAGTTTCTCAACACACTAGTTGCAAAAATGGATTTGACACTCTTTAATGAATTCTAGGTTTTGTTTCGTGGCCTTGAATAATTCACTCTCCAATCCTATCCCAGGGCCCTAAACCTATATAATATTGGTTTTCTAGTGAATAAATTATTCTAGTTAATTTTAGATTGCACAATATTTTCTTATGATTTTTGTTTATGTCAAAGGTAAATGGATGAAACTTTGATGGTGTTTTTTACTCTTGACCCAACCAAAGCAATGAAAAAATGGAAATGTAATTGTTCAATTAAATGAATTCTATATATGAGAGAGAAAGAGGCCTTTGTTTTTGGAAATTTGATAATTCAACATCACAAGCACCAAGAAACCATGAAAAACAAATCACAACCAAACTTTTGACAAGATATCAAACCAAACACTTCAACAATGCACTTTGTTTTCAATGCTCAAAACCTTTGTGCATGCAAATTGTTTTACTTTTGTTTCTTCTTACAAACAAGAAAACAATCACTCAAACAAAATGGGACTATATATCACTCCAAAATACAATTTCAAACCCAAAAATTCACAAGCAACACTCCAATGCAATTATGAAAAGAGGTACTGAAATGGTCCAAAATGGATATTCACAAAATGTTTTTTTTTTTTTTATTTATTTATTTTTTTTTGTATATCATGAAAAGAATAATAAAAATTTTCTACCAAAACCATGTTCTAAAGTTTATCTTTCCCATGAATAGGGAACCTATCCTTCAAAAGAAAAAAGTGAGAAAAAATTTCGGGAAAACATGTTTTTTTTTCATTCTACAAGCCTTTTCTTATGGACCCTACAAGTTGTGTCACAAGTTTCCTTCACTTGACTAGAGACATGGTCGTAGTTTGATATTCTACAACTAGCAATAAAACAAGTGATAGTTATGAAATTTGTAAAGATTGTTCCCTATCGGAAGTTGTCAATCGGGAAACTGTGCCCATGGAGGGAAAGGTAGGACAATGAAAACCTAGGATAGAACTTAGTAATATGAAATGAAATCACCTCAAAACAAACCTCAAATCAACTTTACACTCACAAACGCAAATGAGAGGAACACTCAACACCTCAAAACCACTTTAAAATACAAGCAACAATCAAGAGGCTCAAATAGAGAGAGGATCCAGGGAAACAAATAAAATATGGATCCTTGAGATCAGACACTTCCAGATTTGACCAAAGATATATGAAAAACCTGCAATTTTCAAATCCTAAAAAGGGTGTCAAGGGTCATATATCCTGCAACAAAAAAATATCTTTAGGGTCTCTCTAGTCACTAATATTGCAATAAGCGACACTATCGCTTTGTATCTAACATAATACAAGTGACACACTACAAAAATTTGGAAAATTAAAAATATTTCTCTCTGATTTTCCAGATATGAGATCTCTACTCTATGAGGGAGTGTTAGGGAAGATAATAACTTACTCAAAATAGAGAACAAAAGTGAATAGGAAAGGGAAACACAAGTAGAAAAGAATGAAATATTCTTCCCCAACAAAGTCACCAATTCTGTTATAGATTAAATCTCACCAATGGACAATAATATCTCCCCAAGAACTACATATTGATCCTAGACAAATAATGGGCTATACTTCTATGGCTTTCCTAAAAGAAAGAAATCAGATTCACAAATGCCCAAAGAAATGGAAGAATGGCATACCTTATTCTGAATGTTGTCCTTTGTATGTCTCGACTATTGTAGTCATGGAGTTCCAACTTGAGCTCCTACAACCTAATTCTTGCACACAAGAGACAAAAAAATAGCATTCTACATCCCTTCCTAGTGTTATAATCCCAGATCTATCTTGGGTCTAATTTGATCTATAAGAGAATAAATCAGATTTGAATATTTGTGGATGAAACAAAAACATTTAGAGGGGAAACCCAATGATATAATATTAATTCAAATGATACAAGTAAATCAATGCAATTACCTCTTAGTGCATATGTAGTCTCTTTTTCCCCTTTCTCCTTGCTCCTACTCAGATCTTAAACCAAGCTATGCAACTTGATTGCAACTGATGTAGAATGGAGAAGCTCCTCTATATTTGGACAACATAACTCTGCAAATGATTCTTCCACTTCATGCTCAAGATTTTTCGTTCTTTATATAGATTCTTGGAAGAGGCTTAGAAAAGCTTCTAGATCTTATAGAGACCAATTTATACTCGAATGTGGTGATTTCTAAGGCTCATGCCACGAAGAACCAACTCATTCTCCACTCATCTTTTTGAAACTCTGCAAATGTAGAAGGTTACTAAGGGTGTTTCTTGTTATGAACTGGTGTCAAGCGACACGTCACTAGTCATCTCATATGTGACCACATACACCCTTCAAAAATGAACTAAACCTTGAGCTGAGGGTTGTGCCTTGGATTACACCTTCTAATGTGTCCCTTCTAACAACGAAAGGTGAAAACTAAGACTATAACAAAGTGTGTCTTAAATATTAAAATAGAAATCAAAAAATCAAGTTACCTTTAACTACGAGACTATTACTATATTTCCTCCATGATAGATACTAATAAAAAATAAACTTGAAAAGAGTACAAATAAAAATAACGAGATACTTGCAAATGATCGACTTGAAAATAATACAGATAAAAATAACGAGATAATTGGAAATAATAGAAAAAAATGAAATTATTAGATATCTAGAAGTTACAACAAGGATTAAGTCAATTAGTGAGGCTTGGAGGATGTCAAAATGACATACTTGGTTATAATAAACTCTACTTTCTCTAGGTCGAGACATAGGGTTGGGAATTTGATATTCTCTTATGGTTTTGGCTCTTTCCTTATAGAGGTGTGGAATTGAAGTATGGTTTGTACAATAATGTCCATTCTACAATGCCCCTTAAGGGAAGTTATTATATTTAAGGTAAGTTTTTATGTTGAAAAAATAGAGAAAGTCTTTAAAATAACCATATATCACGAACTCTTTTAAGCCCAATATCCAATATAATAGTGTTTATTTTAAGTATATATAGCGTGTTTGGGTTCGATACTTTAAGGATTGTTTTAAAAAAAATATCAAGCATGGGTTAGAGAGTAAATAAGATCCTTTTGGGTTTGCATGTAAAAGACATCATCAATATGACAGAATGGTAACTTTATAATCTTTATTTTTAATGATGCTTCAAGTTGTATGATAATTATGTATATAAGTTAATGAAAATAAAACTTTTTAACAAAATTTGTTTTCTCTATTAGACCCAAGAAAAACTATTCAACAACGAATTGAATTAAACTCCATTACAATATATGAGTGGAGTTTTATAGTTAGCTAAGAAATGCTAGTATGTTTTAGATAAGATAGCTTACCTCATAGATAAATAGGAAATCATGGAAGTGATTCAACTTAGGTAACAAGTTAACTATAATAAATTGCTTTGTTTCTTAGCCACAATAGAAATCTTTTATATAGAAACCCCTCTCCCACTTAATTGCACTATTTTGGTGGATTCCCCTAGTCTACAAATGAACCTCACACTATATTAACCCATAAGGAAGTAGAGAATTTATCTATGACAAGATGTAAAGTTTTCTCTAACTAAGATCAAACGGTTTAATTTATATTCAAGAAAATTTATCAAATGGTTTGAAAGAATAAATTGATTTTAAAATTCTCCACCAAACAATGTACTACCTTAAAATCGTTAATAAATGTGATGGTTATCAAATTCCTAATTAGGATAATACATATTATTCTCTTCTTTCCAAAAACTACCATCACTCACATAACTATATGATTTCTAGAAAAATGAAAACCCCTTAGAACCATGATTGAACCAAAATGGTTAAACCTGGATGACAAAGAAGAATGAACAATAAAAAAAAATTAACAATAAATAAGTTCACTCAAACTCAAATCATGGTTGTTTGATAGCCTAAAAGTAACAAAATAGTTCCCATAGGCTACTCAAATTACACCGTGTACAAACTATGATCTTACAATAGTTTAAACTCATTTCAAAGTTCAAAAAAAACATGTAGGATACTCAAATTACACCATGTACAAACTATGTCCTTTAAAGAGTTTAAATTCATTCAAATGATATTAAGAAACCTAAGACTTACATCACCTCTTTTTATTTCACATGTGGAATTTTCGACACATGAATGCAAAGTTCTTTATGAAAACCTAAGATACTACATTTTTTTCCCAACCATGTAAAATACGACATCCAACTTCTTTGGAGTAATAAACAACGTGGAATATAGGATTGAAATGGAAAATGTTCACAACGTAAAAGAAAGAACTTATTTCCCTTTTTCACTTTATCATTATGTTATGGAATGTTAGGGCTTTCATTAGCCTTTGTGGAAAGGGAATAGTTAAAGAGAATAGAAAGGAATAGGCAAAGGGATGTTAACTGAATATTTTAACAAGGTAGATTTGTAGGAGGATAAGGAAGATTCATCCGGGATAAAAGATGTATCGAAGATAATGAGATGTGTTATAATCTATGTTCATACATATGATTATATAATTAAAATATTTAAATAATTATGCTAAAAAAATTTAGATACATTTTTCATTCATAACTTTTAATTTTATTTCATTAGACTATTTTTTCTAACTATTCCATGTTTCCTTTTGAATAGTTAAGGGGAAAGATAATTAATTAGTTTATGAACATTTTAATAAGATGAAATTGTAAGAGTATAAAAAATAGTTCATCATTTATAAACGATGTAGGGAGGGGAAAGATAATTAATTAGTGTATGAACATGTTTTAATAAGATGAAATTGTAAGAGTATAAAAAGTAGTTCATCATTTATAAACGATGTAGGGATAATTAGGCAATGCAATACATGCTTATTGCATACATGCTTATGGATATGATTATATAACAATTTTTTTTGAATTTAATTATTCTTAAAAAATTAAATACATTTTTAATTTACATTTCTTAATTTAATTTTATTAATTTTAAATTATTTTTATTTCTTCATAATTAAGAAACAAATAACTTCTTTAATACGTAATTCATTAAATTTAGAATTAGTAATTTTATTTTTTTCTTGAATTATATTTAGAGTAATATGAAATACTTTATTAATTTAGGAGAATTTAAAATTTCTTTAATATGATAATTCATTAAATTTAGAATTAGCAATTTTATTTTTTCATGAATTTTGAAATACTTCATTAATTTTGGAGAATTTAAAATTGTAGTTCAATTAAGTTTTAAATATTTTTTTAATAATGAATTATATAAGTTTCATTATAAAAATTTGAAAATTTAAGAAATATTTCATTAATTTGAATAAATACTATACATTTATAAATAAAAATTAGATGATATTAAAAAAATTATAAATAAATTGTACATTCAATGCAAAGAAATTAGACAATTATATTCTATAATGATTGATACTAGTGTACTCAGAAAAAATACATATAGAGGTACTTTCAATGCTAGTGAAGGTTTATGTTACATGCTCTATTTGGTTTGTATTTGTTTAATATCATGAGTGAAATTTCTAATAAGAATGAGAGTAATGGTTGACATCTTTATCCTTTTAAAATGGAAAATTGGGAAGGAGAGAATAGACTTCCCACCAATATTAGATCATGTGATCTATCAATAAGATGATAACCTTAATGGTGTTTGGGAAAAAAAATAATTTAAGATTCGCTTTCATTCCAAGCTACAATATCTTGTGATTTTGTTAAACCAATTAGAAATGCATAATGATCCACAAGGACATTATTGAGGATGAAGTTTCAAGGAAGTCATAGAAATCTATCAAAGGAAATGAGAATATCTTGTGATTTTGTTAAACCAATTAGAAATGCATAATGATCCACAATGACATTATTGAGGATGAAGTTTCAAGGAAGTCATAGAAATCTATCAAAGGAAATGAGGAAGTTAAAAAAACAAAGGACAACTTTGTTGGAAAAGAGTAATTTAGAGAAAAAACAAAAATAATGAAATTAATCTATTGTCTCCATTGTTTGAATATCTTTCTCTTTCTTTCCATTGGTATGTGGTCAATATGTTTCTCCATAACTAGTTTTTAGCATGATATTCATAAACATTATAAGTGATAATGATTTTGTCCATGTTTACAAGATTACATTGTTACACTTTAACCAATAGAAATATTATGTTGTTACACCTTAGCCATAAAAAGATTATGTTTGGTTACCTTTCCATTTATTTCCATTGGTATATGGTCAATATGTTTCTCTATGGTTAGTTTTGAGCATGATATTCATAAACAATGTAATTGGTAATGATTTTGTCCATGTTTACAAGATTATGTTATTACACCTTAACCATTAGAAGTAGTTCATCTCTCAATCCAAATATAATTTCTCAAGAATGTCATAAAATATATAAAAATACAATAAACATAGTCCAATCAAATGAAATAAACATAGTTCAATCAAATGAAATGACAATGAAATATGATGATTTTATAAGTATAACGAATATAAACATTATTTAACTACATATAAATATTATTTAGATATCAAATAAACATATAAAATATATAAAAATACAATAAACATAATTCAATCAAATAAAATAAACATAGTTCCATCCAATGAAATGACAATAAAATATGATGATTTTATAAGTATAATGAATATGAACATTATTTAACTACATATAAATATTATTTAGATATTAAATAAACATATAAAATATATAAAAATACAATAAACATAGTTCAATCAAATGAAATGACAATGAGATATGATGATTTTATAAGTATAATGAATATGAAAATTATTTAACTACATATAAATATTATTTAGATATCAACACTCACACAAATAAATTGTCAAATATGAAAATCAAATTGATTTATTTATTTCATATTATGTATAATCAATGGGTAAGGAAGAGTTTCAACGTTTTCCTAATATTAATAAAAACACATAATTGTTTTTTTTTATTTTTAATTTCAATAAGAAAGTTATATAATAAATCATATATATAAAATAAACTTCAACATTATAAATTAGCAATAAAAGTATTTAACATTTTATCTCTATCAATTAATTAACATCATATAATTAATTTTTTTTTAATAAGAAACCTCCCAATAACATTCATTCCACACATGATCATGATAACATAGACACTACACAATATAGTATATATATATAATTAGCATATTGGTTGCAAAATTCAAACTACACTTATACCATTGAGAAGGCTTCCACACCTATCGAGGAAAAATATATGATGAAAAATCTTTGAGTATTCTTTAATTAATATCTCAATCATAATTAAACAATATGACAAAAATTATAATGCATTTTGTTTTCCTCCAATAAATTTTGAATTTTGATATTTCGCAATTTTATTTTTCTAAATAATTTTAACTTACTCTCGATTTTGAGAATACTCTTAAATGACTAAATTCATTTAAATATAAAATAATATATGAAGTGCACTTTACTTTAATGTGTAACTTAGCTTTCTCACACATAGTTTTCATTGTATGTAGGTAAACATGTGAAAGGATATGTGTTGGGCCTTGACTAAGTTTTGGGAAATTCTTGGTCATGTTGACCTATTTTGGGACTTCGATAGCTTGTCAAAGGAGGAGTGAAAGATGAAGCGGAGATCACGAGATCACGACCCCTTTTTAGATCCTTTTTGGGATGTGGGAATATGTAACGAGAATGGGACATTGGCCCATGGGTTTACCCATGTTTAGGCCTATTTTGTATATAAATAGATGCTTAGGAAAGATAGAAGTAGTGGTGCATCTATGTGATGTGAATGTATGTTGAGTGCAAGTAGAATCTGTAAGTTCTTTGTGCATGACTGTAAAAGACTTGCAGAGCTAAGTGCAGGTCATTGTAGTGGATTGTGGAAGGCTTAGTGTTGTAATGCAAGGAAGAAGAATCCAGCGAGCTACATAGATCTTATGTCCTATGAAGAGTAAGGGTTTTGAGGTTCTGTGCCTGTAACCGATTGACTAAAGACAATAAAGAAGAAGAGTTGGTGGACGTAGCCCCAGGGTGGGGGTGAACCACGTAAACATTGTGTTATGTTGCTTTGTGCTTTGTCTTGATGTGTTGACATGTTATTTTCTAAGTGCTTTGATGTATTTAGATAGATCTACTTATGCTTTATGCTTATTATATACGAGAATGTTAGACCTGATCTATATGGCTATGCTTAGTGCTTGATCTACTCGATCTTATCTATTTACCCTATGCTAAGTGTTTAAATACATTAGCTTAGTCTGAATGTTGCGAAGCTCTGTTTTATCAGCGAAGTGGATATTGATTGCATATTGAGAAACTAACGGTGCTAAGTGCTTTATTAAGTAGTAAAATCACATATCTGTGTCCCAACTAAGGTTGCAGACACCTGAGTCTTTCAACCACCCCTGCCTCTACCTCAGGTGAGACTTCATTTGCTTCACAGGTATTGCCGAAAGGGCCGATAGTTAGGGATTTTTTGGTGTGTTGTTGTAGCGTTGAACCCTGGGTCTACCCCTGTGTCAACAAATGGTTCTATTGTCGGGACCTGAACTTGTGATTGTTGGGAACTGAGAAAGAAGAAGATTTGTGAAAATATTCGACTTGCGATTGTGAAGGCTCTATGCGTATATATGGTCCCTAGTGTGCAGTATCCTACACGATTTATAAAAGCTCTGTGCTAAAGAAGGAAGCCCGATCTGAAGAAAGGAGGTCGAGTCTAAAAAAAGTAAGATCTGAAAGCTTTGTGCTCCAAGAAAGGTAAAAGTGAGAATTGTTGATTAAAAGAAGTAAGATCTGAAAGATCTGTGCTATGATAAAGGTAAGAATAGTGGAAATTTTTAGATTTGGAAGCTTTGTGCTTTGTAGAAGTAAGATAAGCAGAAATTTTTGTTTCTAAAGTATGGATCTAGGTATGTTTGATAGGTTCTATACTAGCTTGAAAGATAGGGCACTAATAGATAAAAGAAGGCTTGATATGAGTAGATCTGATAAGAATAGTGAAATATATGTTATACCTATGCATAGAAAGAATGTTTGGACTAACAAATGGATGCATGATCCTAGAAAGAAGTTTTTGCAGGTTAGCTACCATGATACCAGTGTGCAGTACCAGAAAGGTTGGGGATCATTTAAAAGAAAGAGAGGATTAACCCTCTATTATAGTTGCAGAAGACCAGGACATCTTGCTAAGGAATGCCCTGGTAATATACCTAGTTGTCTTTGTTGTAAAGCTATGGACCATGAAGTGTTGGATTACCCTAGAATGATTGCTATGTTGGAAGAAATGAATATGAATAAAGAAAACCCTAAGGCAGATCCAAAAATGGCAGAACCCTAGAAAGAATTAGAGAAAGTATTGTTATAGATGAAAGAAACCCTGAATGACCACCGACATGTCAGCTTATCAGAGTTCTTCAAGAAAAAAGAATGCATTGAAGTAAGAATAGGAGACTTCGACATTGAATGTATTCTGGATGAACAAACATAGGTGAATATCATGACAGAAAGAACTTGGGAAACCATAGGGGATCCTGCTATGAGCCCTTCATTAGGAGGAATAGGAGTATTCAAAGGAAAGATGATAAACCTATTTGGGAAGCTCACTCGCATACCTATGAACGCTAATGGAACTTTGACAAAATAATATTTTTAGATTATTACATTTTTTGAAGACAACACCCCATTTACCATGTTACTAGGAAAACCTTGGATTGATAGAGATCAAGCCAGACGAAAGGAAGAAGAAGAAGTTTTGGAACATAAGAAATAAGATTTAAAAGATTTCATGACCAGAAGGATCGAACACTTGATTGAATAACAGGAGAGAAGATTGAAGCTATTTAACACTAGCAACCCAAATGTCAAAGTTGCAAGAACATTAGAAGACCCACAGAATACCGAAGTACCTACCCCAGACAAAGACGAAGTATTATCCAGGAATCCTAGGGAAGAATCTCAACAACGCAAAGTAACTATGTTAAAATAAGATAAGAATCATAATGGAAAAACGACTACTGATACAAATCTCACTGGAAAAAAGGCTAGAAAGTTAAGTAAGAAGAAAGATAAGATTGAAAATTTAAAGAAGGTTTTAGAGGGAACTTCGCAGAGGGAAAAATTGCAAAATTGGAGCTTCGCCAGGATATCAGAACAACGAAACATGGCACTTCACCATGATGAAGCAATATAGCCATTGGGGACATTATAACTATTCGATCGATGCTCTGAAAAGGCATAAAGGAAATTATGGTTCATCATCAGAGCGTTGGACCGTGCCATAACAGACCGAACAAGAGTTAATGGAGGCTCATACCCATTGCAAGTGAACCGTTGTCACGTTCCCTATTTATCCTGCCGCGCCACACATCGTGAACACTTTTTCCAATTAAGAATTTGAGCCCACAGACTAAGACGAGTTTATAGAGTGATCATCACACTCTTGTTATCTATATCAGTACTGTGTCTAAGTTTTTTCCTGAACCCGCGATTGTTAACCCCGAGTGCGTATGTCGGAAGAATTGAGCGCTACAAAGAAAGATGTTGAAGAAGTTCTGATCGACCTGATGACTGAAAGAGTCATGTCAGAGAGAGGATTATCCATAGGTGTAAAAGCATCATCCACGAGAGGAATTCTAGCCTCTCTGTCCACTGCTCGAGCCGGACCATCCCGACCAGCCGATGAGAAGCGAACCATGCAGAGAGATGATCTCGTGAATGCTAAGTTGATTCTGAGAATTTTACCTGCCTATTTACCACCTCTGAGTGATGCAATCAATCGAGACAGTGTGCCCATATAATTTGAGTACTGTGTACCTCCTGAAGGAGATACGCGTAGTTCACACATATTAAGAAAATATTGTAGCATTGAAGTTTAGTGACTTCAACCTCGGTGACAGGAAGGCCTACAATATGCTCACCCCAAAAAAATACCTGACCAAAACAAAGGGAAAGAATTAGAAGATAGTTCCCCAGTCATGGACTATGAACCTCATGCAGTCCACACTGCTCAATATCATGAAGATTCCTCACTTCGGAAGGCAACAATAAGTGAATGCATGCGTCAAGTTGTTGTTGTCATGTTGACATGGCAGATACTTGTGGTTAAACGATCATATAACAGTGGATACGACTTTGATAAATCGGATCACCAAGCTTAGCATGCAAGGACCCAACCCACAGGATTTCTATCTTGGAAAATCCATGGACCATGCTCTCGCACAAAGGATCAAGGACACTTATGGAGATGTCGAGAAGGGAACACGAGGCTACAAGGTAGCCTCTATACAGAATGATGCAGTGTTCCTTGCATGTCAATTGATCGTAGGAAAATTAGTACGCAAGAACCGACCCACCCAAGTGACTAGTTTTGTAGTCAACCTCGTAGGAAAGTGCATGGAGGGCCTACAAATGAATTGGGATAAGTACCTGGTGAACCATTTGGAACTGGACTACAGGGAAGCATAAGATCAATGATACGTGTTCCACTTCAGCTGGCTTCTAATCTTGATCGCTTTCACCGCATGGAAGATGCAGGAAGGTGCGACCTTCCCGGACTTCAAGCCCTTTGAACCTCTGTCCACGAAGTTTAGTACACTATGGTATTCCAGTGACATGAACAAGCAATGAAAGTCAAATGCCATATTCTACACATATTACAACTAGCTGAAGACAACCATCCAGTCCAAGCCTCGCATCACGCCGAATACACTCCACAGGTTTTGGCCTTTAATGAAATTTAGCGCGGACCGTCATTTCATTTATATTACAATGTGCGCTCACGAGAACAAGAAGCAACTTTAGTCTTACTACAAGCTGACATAGGAGGAATTAGAAGAGATTACCAAAGACTGGTCAGTAGACCTCCTCATTCCAGAAGACCCTGTGGAGATGTCCGACATTGACAGTCCAGAAGCAGCGCATGATACACCTAGACCTAGCAAGACAAAGAAGAATGAAGAAGTCCAAGACATAAGAAATACCTTAGTGAAGACTTCTTCCATATCACTTGTGAAAGGAGGTGATGGCAGAGAGATAGATGGCACATAAGTTGAACAGAAGAAAGGAGAGGTTACACCGCCTAGAGATGAGGAGGATCCCTATAAGAAAATGAATGTTTCCCCCCCGTAGCCTTCTTCTCGGAAGAAATCAAAAGCCTCTATGACCAAAATGCATACTACCCTCACCTGAGATGACTTCGATTTCATTGTAGCAACATTGAACGATGCTTCAATGGAGATAGTAGAGAAGTAAGAGGCTCAGCAAGAGGAGATATATAATCTAATTAAGGTTGAACTTCAAGGGGTGAAACAAGCACTACAATCCAGCCGCGCAGTTTCCACTGCACCTCTGCAATTGAAAACACCGAAACTAGGAGATGAGTCATCTCAACTCCATCGAATTGCTGATACAATTGAAGCTTGCCTTTGATGAGAAAAGGAGGAAACAATGCAAGACACCTAGGCTTTAGTATAAGTACAGGGAAACCTTTTAGAGAAACACAGTACTGTAGAATGATAAAATCTTGCTCTCCAAGCAAAGTGGGATGAAGAAAGAGCACAACTGCAGCAAAGAAATGAACAGTTGCTCGTGGAGCAACTCGAAGTAAAGGAAAGGGTCAATAGAACACTTCACTCTATGATAGTTATATAAGTAAAGGCAGAAGAGAGAGTCCCATAGCAGGTGGCACAGCTTGAAGAAGTAATTCAACATCTGCAACAATGCATAGCAGATTTGGAGCTACGCGTAGTACCTGAGACCCTACAAGATGTAAGAGACCAAAGGGAAGAAACCGCCAAGAGCACAATTGAGATACTTAAATCTCTTTCCAGGGAGTGCAAGTAGCTAAGTAATCGCAACGCCCAAACATATGAGAAGCTCGCTGAGAATACGGAATTGCAGGCATTGGAGTTGCAGCTCAGGGAAGTGAACAAACACACAGATACACTACAGTCGCAGCTAAAGGCCCTATCAGTTGTAGACAGAATAAAGAGATCTCAAGAGAAACGCATTGCCCAGCAACAGATACATATGATCCAGAGAAAATTTATGGAAGTAACACAAGGGCTCCAACCTGTGTAAGATAAGGCATGCTAATTGTTCACAGAGGTTGAAAGCCGAGGAGGAGAGCTAGAACATGTTGTCACTATAGTAGAACAATGCATATAAGGGCTAGTGAATGACGTAGTGATCCAAGAGTTCACTAAGCAAGAAGCCGTCGCAAAGCAACAGGTCAAAGTAGCTCAAGCCAAACTCGAGGCGTTTGAAGTAGAACTGATTAGACCAGAGTGACTCGGGATGAGTCACAGGTGAATGTTGGGGGACCTGTTGGCCCTTGACCAAGTTTTTGGAGATTCTTGGTCATGTTGACCTATTTTGGGACTTTGACAACCTGTTGAAGGAGGAGCGCAAGATGAAGCAGATATCACAGGATCTCATCCCCTTTTTGGATCCTTTTTGGGATGTGGAAATATGTAACAGGAATGGGACATTGGACCATGGGTTTACCCATGTTTATGCCTATTTTGTATATAAATAGATGCTTAGGCAAGATAGAAGTAGTGGTGCATCTATGTGATGTGAATGCATGCTAAGTGAAAGTAGAATATATAAGTGCTTTGTGCATGACTGTAAGAGACTTGCAGAGCTAAGTGAATATCCTTGTAGTGGATTGTGGAAGGCTTAGTGTTGTAACACAAGGAAGAAGGATCTAGCGAGCTGTGAAGATCTTCTGTCGTGTGCGGAGTAAAGGTTTTGAGGCTCTGTGCTTCTAACCAATTATCTGAAGACAATAAAGAATAAGAGTTGGTCGATGTAGCCCCAGGGTGGGGGTGAACCATGTAAACATTGTGTTATGCTTCTTTGTTCTTTGTCTTGATGTGTTCACATGTTATTTTCTAAGTACTTTGATGTATTTAGATATATCTACTTATGCTTTGTTCTTATTATATGTAAGAATTTTAGACCTGGTCTATATGGCTATGCTTAGTGCTTGCTCTACTCTATCTGATCTATTTACCCTATGCTAAGTGCTTGAATACATTAGATTAGTGTGAATGTTGTGAATCTATGTTTTATCAGTGAAGTGGGTATTGATTCCATATTGAGAAACTAACGGTGCTAAGTGATTTTTTAAGTAGTACAATCACAGATTTGTGTCCCAGCTAAGGTTGAAGATACCTGAGTCTTGTAACCACCCCTACCTCTACCTCAGGTGAGACTTCATCTGCTTTGCAGGTGTTGTCGAAAGGGCTAATAGTTAGGGATTTTTTGGTGCGTTGTTGTAGCATTGAACCCTGGGTCTACCCCTATGCCAACGATATGTATGACATGCTCACCTGTTATGAAGAAATAATAGGTATACAAAAGGTCAAATAGGTTGGTGAAGTAGATTAAAGAGGTCATGGAACAACATATATATTCTCTAAATGTATTTTTGATTATGCAATGTCGTGAGGATTGAACCTAATGCATGAGGCCATTAACATGACCATCGATAATCTACTTCTTAATATTTATTTTTTCAATTAAAAAAAAAATTATATTAGAAAATATAATTGTTGTGGTACAATAACAGTCAAAATGGATCAAACCTATCAAATCATTTAGTACTATAGTATAGTCATTTATGTTCATAATACATATTACAACAACAAATATAGGTGTATAATCTGTAGTATATAGCCTCAAAAATTACATATCCAATACATAAACCAAAAAAAATCATTTTCTTTACCCTTGTATCTATGCAAGTTTAATTGATATCTAATCTATTAAAGTTTTTTGTATGTCCTTTAGTAACCAATGCATAATGTATACCATCCTCAAGGAGTAGTGCTTCTTTTGAAAGCTGATCTACTTCCTTATTATATTGTAATATTCCAGATATAAAGAGTATGCATAACAAAAATAAATAGCTAGAAATGGAATATGAACAACAATATAACTAGAACAACACCATGATAATACCAATATGATAACAAAATAACACCAAAAATAGCACTTTGATTACTGAGAGCAATGTTCACTTGCCTCTTCGAGGGGGAAACCTCTAGCAGAGCATAGATCTATTACAATAATATCCAAGACAAAATTTCTCATACCTTCGACTCTTATTTATACTAAATATGTCTATCAAAAGAACCATCTAGAGGAAGATCCTTCTAGAAGCGAAAGCTTCTTTTAGGTATTCTTACATTGGACTTATTCTTCCATATTGCTAGGCCTTATTAATATTGACCTTTATTACATGGAAATATATTATTCTAACTACATGAGGGGTTAGGTCCCTAACATGTCCTCCCCCTTAAAAAACATCCTTGTCACCAAGGCTTGAGATGGGGAAATTACTGCAGAATGGTAGTTGGTTCCCAAGTGACATCTGCTAGAGTTGTATCTTTCCACTGGACTAACACTTCCTTGATGGTTCGCTGATGTAGCCTACACTCACGTTGGTCCAAAACTTCTTGTGGTTCTATCCAAATGGAGCCTTCTTCGTCCAACTCAAGAAGGTTGGTTTGAGTTTGGCACTTAGTTCCAATCAACTTCTTTAAAAAGGAAACATGAAAAACAAGATGGATCTTAGAATGATTGGGCAAAGCTAACCGATAGGCCACCTACCCCACATGATTGAGAACGGTATAAGGACCATAACATTTGGGCGCCATTTTCTGACAATGGCCATCCTTGAGGGAATTTTTCTTATAAGGTTGGAGTTGAAGAAACATCTGATCCCTTTCTGCAAATTGACGTTCAGAGCGACCTTGATCTGCTTGTTGTTTCATGCGATTCTGGGCCATGACCAAATTCTCTTTGAGGGTACGAAGAATAGCCTCTCGAACTGTAAGTGTTTGGTCAACCGTCTGGACCTTCGGGACACCTGGAAAATATGAGAGGACTGAAGGTGGATTTTGTCCATATACTGCTTCAAAAGGAGTCATGCACGTAGTTGTATGGTACAAAGTGTTGTACCACCATTCAACTAGTGGTAACCATTGAGCCCACTGATTCTTCCTTTCCGATGCAAAACACCTCAAATATGTTTCCAAACATTTGTTGACAATTTCAGTTTGACCATCATTCTAGGGATGAGAAGATGTCATGAGATGCAATTGGGTGCCTTGTAGCTTGAATAGTTCTTTCCACAAATTGCCGGTGAAAGTTGGGTTGCGATTAGAAACAATAGAATGTGGCATGCCATGAATCTTGAAGACTTGATCCATGAAAATTTGAGCCACAATAGATGTTGTAAATGGGTGTTGAAGAGCACATAAATGAGCATACTTGGAAAGACGATCAACTACCACTATGATGACTTCTTTATTTCCCGATTTAGGTAAGACTACAATAAAATCCATAGAGATATCCTGCCTAATAGAAGGTGGAATCGGAAGTGGTTGTAGTGTTCCATGATTTGACAGTTTCACCCTTGTTGCATTGACACACATCACATTCAACCACAAAATTACGAATGTATTGTTTCACACCCTCCTATAAAAAATAAAGTTTAACTTGGTCATAGGTTTTGGTAAATGCAGAGTTCCCATTTGTGGGTGTAGCAAGAAGCTCAGAAAGTACCGCGGATTTAAGTTTTGACTGTTTACTTAAAATCAAACACCCTTTGTATCGAATCTCATCATTGAGCCAAGAGTACCCTCGGGAAACTGGAGAATTGGACTGCAATTGTTGTATCAGATGGAAACTTTTGTATCTTGGATCCAATCTGGTACAATGAAAGAGAGAAAAAAAAGACACCCTTCATCTTCATATTTTCTGGAAAGTGCATCAACAACCACATTTTCTTTTCCTTTTTTGTAAGTGATATCATAATCATAGCCAAAGAGATTAGTCACCCATTTTTGTTGCTCAGGGGAGGAAAGGTGTTGTTCCAGAAAATACTTGAGGCTTTGAAGATATTTCTTAGTTTAGAATCATTTCCCCAATAGATAAGGTCGTCAAAGATCCACGACATGTAGAATAGCCAACATTTCCTTTTCATAGATTGATTTTCCCAAATTTCTCTTGGAAAATTGTTTGCTGGTAAAGGCCAAAGGCCGACCCTCTTGTATAAGGACAATGCCAATTCCTTTCCTGAATGCATCACATTCCAGGACAAAGGTCTTTATGAAATCAGGAAGGGCCAGGAATGGAGTGGTTCGCATGGCCATATTCAAGGTTTGAAAATCCTGAGCAACAACTGGAGTCCAAGTGAAAGAATTATTTTTAAGGAGAGCAATGAGAGGTGCCACAATCTTTCCATAATTCTTAAGAAACTTGCGATAATAACATGTTAAACCCATAAATCCCCGCAAGATTTTGAGATTCTTTGCGTGAGGCCAATCTTGCATAGCTTCAATATTTTTAACATCCACCCTGATGCCATCCTTTCCAACAAGATGATCCACATACTCTACTTCTCAAGTGCCAAAAGCACATTTAGATTGTTTGAGGAAAATTTGGTGCTAAGAGAGTAGATGGAGAACTCGATCCACATGAGCAAGATGGTATGTCTAGGTTTTGTTGTAGATGAGGATATCATCAAAGAAAACTAACACAAAATGACAGAGAAAAGGATGGAAGACATGATTCATGAGGATTTGGAAAGTGGAAGGAGAATTACACAAGCCAAAGGGCATGACCAAAAACACATAGTGGCCCTCATGAGTTTAAAGGCAGTCTTAGGAATGTCTGCCTCTTTCATACACATCTGGTGGTACCCCGAATGAAGATCAAGTTTAGTAAAGAACTGGGTGCCACTCAATTCAACCAAGAGGTCATCAATGATAGGAATGGGAAATTTGTCTTTAATGGTGAGTTTTTTGAGGGTGCAGAAGTCAGGACACATGCGCAAGAAAATTCTTTCTTAAGGACCATGACCATAGGAGAAGCATAGGGGCTCGTACTAGGGCAGATAACACCTGTGTTGAGCATTTCTAGAAGCATTTTCTCAATTTCATTTTTTTGGGAAAAGGGGTGACTATAGGGACATGTATTGGGGGGAAGGCTTTCTGGGACAAGGGGAATGGAATGATCATGAACACCACCGAAAGGAGGGAGTCCCTAGGGAGTGCAAAAATCCACTTGATGTTTAGAGAGGATGGATTGGAGGTCTTGGGGTACAGAGGGTGTATTAGTGTCGTGTATGGAATTGAGTTTGGAAATAATGTTAGAATGACCTTTTTTTAGCATTTTTTCCATGCGATGGGAACTAATGATATCTGGGGAACCGATAGTGATGCCCTGGAACTTATATTGTTGGACCTCCTGGTCAAATTGCACGGTTAATTTCTTAAAATCCATGAGAATGGGACCCAAAGTCCTTATCCATTCTGCACCCAACATAATGTCACAATCGCCCATGTCGATAGAAAAAATATGATATTTCAAATGGTAGTCACCAATTTGGAGACACACATTTTCACAACTCCCTCCACATTTCATGGACGCACCATTGACAATCATGATTTGGGAATCATTGACTGCACGAATATAGCAATCCATTTCTTAGGAAATTCAATGATGAATAAAATTATGGGTGCTTCCACTATCAACCAGAATGATGACCTTCCTATGTTTGATGTAGTCAATTAGCTTGAGAGTTTGGGAAGCAGTCAGTGAAAGCATTTAGGGAAATGACCAGTTCTACTTCAGGAGGGTTCGAGGGAGGGGTTATGTCAGTGGGTTCAGGTGACACAGACACAAGAGAACCTTCAACATCCGCTTCTGAAACATCCTCCGATATGGCCATAAAAATATTTTGTTCCTTACACTTGTGTCCCGAAAAATATTTGTCATCACAATTATAACAAAGGCCTTTGATTTGGCGTTCATCCATTACGACCCTGGTCAATTTCCATATCTTTAGTGGAGTAAAAGGAGGAGTGGTAGTTACTGGTTTAGTGCGAGGAATAAAGGAGGGTTTGTAGTTTTGAGAAGAGACTATTTTTTGTGCTTCCTTATCTCTTTTAGTAGCGTCCATCCAACTTTGAGGCCGATCCATGAGTACATGAGAACGGATATCATCCTTGAGGCCACTGATAAAACATTCTCATAAAAAAGAATTAGACATACCCTCTGTATGAAAAGACAGTCACTCAAAATCACCTATAAAGTCTTCCACTATGCCAGATTGTTTCAACTTTGTCAAACAACCTAAATGGTTGGTGTCAGTGTCAAAGTGTTCATAAAGTTCTGCCACAAAGTTTTTTCAAACCACATACCCTTGGTGGATTTTTTTTCTCCATTTCCACAATTACCAATGTTGTTGATCTAGATGGATAACACCATACCGGTATTTGGCCAACTCATCCGTAATTCCATACAAAGAGAAATAATGTTCCATTTGAGTTACCCAGCCAATGGGATCCGATCCATCAAATTTGGTCACATCGACACGCGGAAGGCGTAGGTCACGCTGAAGGGGATGGGGATGAAAATTCTGGGAATGGGAGGAAGTTTCACCTTCGGTATGGAAAGGTGGGTCAGACAAGGGAAGATCTGTAGAGATATGCAGCTTGACACAGATCGTTGTAGCGATATATTCAAGATGGGTAGTAATGCCATGTTTGAACTCTTGTTTGAATTCCTTGATTGAGGCAGTGACTGAAGCTGTGATGGAGGAATGGATTTTTTGATTGATGGAGAGAATATTGGCACTGAGTTGTCACACTTGTTGTTGGGTTTCTGTGAAATTAGACTGAAAGGTATTGAAGTGAGCTTCCAAGTCTTGGATACGGGTATGGGCCATGATGACAAGGGAACACGAAAAGGGGTGGGTGTGACCACATAGAAAATGGGTTATGGGTGAAGCGTATCACAACGATCGGGGCGATGAGTTGAATCCAATGGGGTAAATCCGAAATAAGGGTGTTGGAAGGGGGCTGGGTCCACAAAAAACAATTTGCTGAAAAATTATAGGTATGACTACGATCAGGGTGAAGAGAGAAATCCAACTGAAAAGGTATGAAATAATGGTTCCAACAAGATCCAAATATATATTTTTTACTCTTACGGAGTTATACTCTGATCTAAAGAATACTGCAGTGATCAAATGTCTAAATTCTTAACAGGAAGAAATGTGTAGTAATTTCGCAACTCGAATGCAGGAGACACAGTTGTGCCACAATAGATATTTTCTGTTCTGTCTTCGTTTCCATCCCAAGGGTTAGGTATTCAAGGGTTCTACAGACAAGGTTTTTCCATGTGTTGTATCTCTCTGATATACATGCGGGGTCCAACAATAGTACTTGACCCAATATCTCAGGGCACTAACTAAGGAGGCTAGACTGTACCCTTAGCCGTACTACCCGACTACACAGGTACTAGAGAGTATCTTCTCAACTGTTGTTCTTTATGGCACTATAGCAGTTAGGCGACCTATCGGTTTATATATGGAGGGATTTAGGAGATCTAGGTTGATCCATATAAAGGTGTTGTTTGATACGCTACCACTCGAAGGGGTACCAACAGGGGTTACAAGAGTGGCAAACATATGTGTGCTTAAGTACCACTTGTATTTCATGTATGTATGAATCCCCGAACACAGGTTTATGTGTGTAACGACAGATCTCTGTAGCTCAAAGACGTTGGAATACGTCTCTACCTTGAAAAAAGTTAACCCATAATTTTCTACCGAGGAAGGTGCTTTGATACCACCTATAATATTCTAGATATAAAGAGTATGCAGAGAAAAAATAAATATCTAGAAATGGAATATGAACAACAATATAACCAAAACAACACCACGATAATACCCAAATGATAACAAAATAACACTGGAAATAACACTTTGATTACCAAGAGAAATGTTCACTTGCCTCTTCGAGGGGGAAACCTCCAACAGAGCAGAGCTCTATTACAATAATATCCAAGACAAAATTTCTCATACCCTTGACTCCTATTTATACTAAATATGTCTATCAAAAGAACCATCTAGAGGAAGATCCTTCTAGAAGTGGAAGATTCTATTAGGTTTTATTACATTGGACTTATTCTTCCTTATTGGTAGGCCTTATTAATATTGACCTTTATTACATGGAAATATATTATTCTACCTACATGAGGGGTTAGGTCCCTAATATATATCCTCTGTATATGTGTTGTGGTTTTAGTTATAGAAAGCTCCTGCTCAACACTCTAATTTTTGTCATCCAGGGTTGTAGAGAGACCACTTGTAGATTATTTTCATTAATAAACCACTCTATATTAACCTTTGAATCATTTACCAACTATAACCTTGTTACCTTTTTATGGAAAGAAAAAACGAATATGCACCACAACGCTAAACGTTCAACCCTGGTCTTCGTGCCACTACCACAACTAATCTTGATTTTGAAAGTTCCCAACACTGGACATTTTAATAGAGATCCTACCCCACATTTATCACCCCTATATTGTGAAGCACCATCAAAGAATCCCACAGCCAGATCCTAATCAAGTATAGGAGGTCTATGAATCCTACTAACCTTAGTAGAGTGAGCTACTTTTCTTTCTCCCAAATCCTGAATAATACTATTACAAACTCTATCCCTATTTAGAGGCCGATCTTCAAAGATAGCCATATTTCTATGTTTCCAAACCTCCCAACAGATAAAGCAAGGTATTTCTTTCCAATTTTCCTTTTTCCTTTTCTAGTTTTGAAAGAATTCTACAATCTTCCCTCCTTCCGAAACACTCTCCCGTTTTGAATCCTTATGAATTTTATACCAAATATCTTTGGTAAAGATACAATACACAAAGACATGACACACATTTTCCTCATTGTTCCCACATAAGACACATCTACTATGCCCAATAAAACCTCTTTTTTGACCAAATTCTCCTAAGTGAGAATTTTCTGTTCAAGCAGTAACCACATCAAGATTTTGATTTTTAAGGGTAACTTCCAACTCCATAGATTAGTATACCGGAAAATTGGTTCATCCACTACATCCTCCAACAATTGGAATTCATAGGCTTGTTTTGCATTTACCTGGACTCCTTTAGTATTCCAAGACCACATTAAGAAATCTTTATCATTATTCAACTCATACCCCGAACCAACTAAACCCTTTACATAATTATTCCATTCCTCTTTTTGTTCTCCTTCCAAGCCTAAATCCTCGGCCTTTTTCCATCTTGTATGACTTGTGCCCTCCAAATCCAAAGTCCCAACTTGTACAAGGAATTCTATTCCTTGTGCCTTCAGTGAAATAATGAGGTTCCTTGATAATTTAAAGTATGTTTGAGACCAACCAATGGATAAACTCCTAGTCTAATATCCTTCCCATTTCCAGGTTTCCAGATCAACCAATCAGTTATAATGGTTAAAGACGATGTGAGTGCTCTCCAAATATTAGAAATACCAGTCCATTTTTTTCTTCCTTCCGTGAGCCTCTCAACCACTGATTTCTTCCTAAGACATTTTCTATGTATTACCTCATGCCAAAGACTAGGTACCATAAGACACCTCCATAATCTTTTTGTTGCTAAGGCTTTTCCAAAGGAATAGATATTTTTTATACCCTACCCACCCAATTTTTTAGGTTTTGCAATATTTTACCAGCTTATCAAATGTATCCCTTCTTTTATCTTTTTTCTAGTCCACATGAAACTAAACATTCTCCTTATGATAGTATTTAGTATACTTTTTTGAATTTTAGCCAAGGAAAGCCAATATACAAAAATACTTTCAAGTACAACTTTAAGAAGTGTAACCCTTCCCTCTAAACTTAACCATCTTAGACTCTAGTTTGCAATCCTTCTTTCAAACTTTCTCAGTAGCCAATTCCAATCATCCCTATTATAACAATTAGGTTTTAAAAAAGACCCAACGTACTTAAAACAAACATCTACCAAATTTACTTCATAGGGAAGAATCTCCTTCAACAAAGCTAAGTCCTCTACTATCCAACCAACTTATAGAAACCAGGATTTATGAGGACTGAAAGCCATTCCTGTATCTTTACAAAATAGTTCCAGAGTCTACTTAAAAATTTCCCACTCATAAAAAATTCCATTTCCAAACAGAATAACATCATCAACAAACATCAAATGTGTAATTTATATCCCCCTTGCCACATGTATACCTTCTATTGTATTATCCCTTACTTGTGTTGGACATATTGTCATTGATGTCAATATTCAATGTGATGATTTGTTGTTATGATGAATTATCATTTACCATAGATGAGATTGTCATTGATGTCAACAGTATATCAGTTAGCAGAAGAAGTGAACAGTATGAAGATAAAATATCAGAAGGGAAAGCACAGTACAGAAGTAAATGCAGATCAAAAATCAGAAGGAAGAGCACATTGCATAGCATATCGATTAGCAGAAGAAGCAAACAGTATGAAGCAATTCGTGATTATTGTTAATCACGATAGGATGAACAATATTCCTATGATAAAATCTCAGGAGGAGGAGCGAACAATATACAAAATATCAAAAGCATAAGCTCAGGAGGAGGAGAAAACAATATGTAGAGGTCAAAGCTCGGAATCAAAAGCGTAAGATCAATGTGAGAAGCCTCAATAGCTATCCGATCAGAGTGAGAGCCTCCGCAATCGTCCGATCAAGAAATTGACCCTATTGACTGTCTCATATTACGGGCTTCGGTCATATGAGTGATCGTGGGCTTGAGGATCATTGAAGGATCATGACCATTAGATCTGCAAGCCAAATCAATGGCAAGGATGAATTACGGGGAGTGAAAGAAGAATTTAACAACCTACTAGTTATCATCCCACAACTGGTCTAGATCATTAGATCTCATAGACTCATATATCAATGACTGTGGTTGATCCAACAAGTAATCAGATTAAGCCAGATTAAATCGTGACCATCAGATGCACAATTGCTAGATCAATGACTGGGATGAATTGCGAAGATCGAAAGGAGAATTAAATATCGTGCTAGTTCCAATCCCACAATTATTCTGGACCATCTGATCTTATATATTTGAAGATCGATGATTCTATTTGACTCACCAACAATGCACAACTTCCAATTGTGAATTTTGGGTGATGAGTTAAATCACTCGCAAGTCGTCGTTCCACAATCATTCTTGATTGTGGATTTTCTTCAAGAATATTCTCAACTGTTGGATCAATTTTGAGTGGAACGACATGATAAGCTAGGTAAAACAATTGAGAATTCGATTAACCGAATACCCGTCAGCCGTCAGATCAAACCTGAATTCTCTTCAACCGTCGGATCATTTCAAGTGGAAGGATATGATAGCCGAGATAAGATCTGAGATATCATTTGTGAAAATTTCGGTAAGTCGTTGGATGATTTTAAGTGGAAGGACAGGATAAGCTAGCACAACTGCTTCACATAAATATATATCCATCGATCTAAGATCCTGATCAACGAGCAACATTCAGTTTGGATCTAAAATTTTGAGGAGGTTATGCTTCGGAGAAATATCACTTCAAGAATTCAGTTTGAGATTCAAAATAACCGAAGCATGGAAATCCAAAATGAATAAGGACCATCAGATTTGGAGTACATACGATGACCCTTGGATCAGGGTTTTTGTTCATCAGACCACATCAGAAACGACATGTGGTAGACCACGTTAGAATACCATGTCAACAGACCACGTATACAAGGACATGTGGCAGACCACGTCAGTAGACCACGACAACAAAATACATGTGGCAGACCATGTCAGCAAATACACATGGCATAATTAGATGATGACAAGCGTTAAGAGGAAATTGTCTCATGCCATGTCTACAAGTGACGTAAGAAAGTTATGTCACTCCAGGAGAATTGCTTCGGGAGTTTCA
Organism: Picea engelmannii; assembly: GCA_009831015.1. NCBI lineage: Eukaryota > Viridiplantae > Streptophyta > Pinopsida > Pinales > Pinaceae > Picea > Picea engelmannii. The sequence goes on from ML779570.1 coordinate 247,957, forward strand.
CCACCAAGAAATGTTAAAAGTCCCAAAGTCCCGAAGGACGAAGGTCCGAATTTTCTCTCATTCGTAGATCTAAGATACATCAGGAGTTAGGACAACCGTTACATAAAGGAGATGAATATGTCACATTGGGAGATCTATGTCGATAGACCACGTCAGCAAGGACATGTGGCACAATTGAATAATGACAAGTGTCAAGTTGATTCGGCATTTCAGGTACATGCGAATCACAAATCAGAGTGACACGTGGAAGCTACTCAGCTCATGACATGTCAGCAAGTGACATAATCAAGTTACGTCACTTCGAGAGTTTTTCTTTGGAAGTTTTACCACCAGCACTTGCCCAAAGTCCCGAAGTCCCAAAGTGGACAGTAGACGTCCGATCTGAAGATCACTTTGGGAGAATTCTCATTCGTCAATCTACTATAGTGGAAGGATAGTGTCAGTAGAATCATTAACCGACAACAAGCGGTCTCCACCATTTATGAATTACTCAATAGGTGATCACTTCGGAGGAAATAAGGGGTTCAGATTTGAAATCTCTGAAGTTCGAAGACCCGAAGGAGATATCGACTGTTAATTCAAGAGGGACACACGTCAATGGGTTTTCAGCTCCAGAAGATTGACCTACAAAGGAAATAAGGGGTTGAGATTCGAATCTCCGAATTCCTGAGACCCGAAGGAGATCTCGATCGTCAATCTATTGTTCGGTTGCATTCTCAACCGTTGATCAAAACACAATGGAAGGATAACATAAGTATAATAGATGAAGTCATGGAGTAAATGGTGGCCATCCATATCAATGCTTGATTAATTCATGGTAATCATATTAAACCTTGTAAGAATGAAATTTGATGATTGATTAATTTCTGCGAAATTAACGTAAGCCGTCTGATTTGATTGATAATTCTGATTCGGAAGTTTTGAAAGGTTTCAAACTCAAAATTTCCGAAGGGAAAAGTGTTGAAGTTACAACAACCGTCCATATCGTCATAAGATTTAATCATGACCATTGATTGATAAGCACTGAAGCGCTTGTCTCTCCTAACGTCTGAATAACGCTATTGGTCATATGGTAAAGAGACTTAAAAAGGCATAATGTAATGTGTCACTTAAATTGATAAGAATGTGGTTCTATGCTAACGATCATATGAACATGGTTTGAAGGAAGCACCAATTTCTATAAACACATAGACGAAGTAAATCAATCCATTCATGTGATTGATTTATGAAAGTGAAGGGGATGCCAGGTTTAAAGTTGAAGACCCGAAATGATGATCTCAAGTGGTCCCAAAAATTGTTTTAAATGAACAAGTTAGTTATAATTTGTTTCACAAGTCAGCCCAATAACTAAAACAAGTTTTGAGCATAAACAAGTATAAATACAACCATGATTGGTTCACTTGGATGTGTGCTTGAGGAAGAAGCATACGGGCTTGTGAAAAAGATAGGCTTGCCGAGAAAGAGTGGCTTGCAAAGAAAATGAAGGGGATATGGACCTGAGGTCCATGTGAATATCAAAGAGAAGAAGAACTGAAGAAGGCATGAATATCATAGGAAAGACAAAGTGAAGAAGATGTGAATTTAAGAGAGAAGATGAAGTGTAGTGAGGAGTGTTGATTGTATACCTCTGATAATGAAACATAATTGATTCATTAATGAATCACTGCTACTAGAGTTGGTTGAACTCTAGTTGGATAGATTTTGTTCTATCAACAAGATGGGTATTTCTTGAGAGCTAGTGCTCTCTGAGGAGTTGGTGCTCCTTACTTCAGTTGGTGCTAGGAAAATCCTTATTATTATGTTCACATATATTCATATAAATTATATACAAACATATGGTATCTTCTGTGTCCATTGTGATTATGATTTGATTGTTCTTAATTTGTTCAAATATGTTTTAACTATAACTTGTAAGAAGAATAAAAATTAGAAAAGTCCACAGACTAGTTCACCCCCCCCTCTTAGTGTGGGCGGTGTGTTCAACAATTGGTATCAGAGTGGGTTCCTTCAACATAGTTTAAACAATGGAAGGTATATCCTGAAGAAATAGGTGGACATATGGCTCTCTCCACAATTGAAGCTCCATTATTTGATGGAACAAATTATTCCTCATGGAGAGAGAATATGAAATAGTATTTGAAGTCAAGAGGATATGAATTTTGGAATTTAGTAGTAAGCAAGCCCTTGGACTTAACTACCTCAAAGAATCTATCCAAGATTATAGTACAAACAAAATCAAGGAAGAACAATGAAGTAACATTGAATATTCTTCTCAATGGATTATCAGATACAGTCAAGGAAAACATAGGACTATGTACATCTACCAAAGACTTATGGCTGAAGTTAGAAGAGATATATCAAACCAAAAGACAAGACAGGGAAGACATTCCTATAAAGGATGAAGAGGAAGACTCAACCATCAATAAAGGTAAAGACTCTCCACAATATTTCGATTGCAATAATGTTGATATTGAATCCTCCCCTGGAAGTAAAGAAGAAGACTCAGATACAATAAATGAATGTTCTCTTATCATTTATCTCATGGAAGAAGTAGAAGAAGAACTATCAAAGGCCAAACAAAAGGTTGATTGGAGTCTCTGTGAATATTGCTATGACCATAATGATTCAGACTATAGCTATCTTCATGAATACACTAAAGAATTTCTTGAAAAGAGTTAAAAGAATATCTTGGAAATAAAGAAAATACTCAAGGACAATGAAAAGATAATATATGAGCAGGATAATTAGTTATAAGAAAAAGAAGAGGAGATCGAGAAGCTGAAGAAGGAAATTAGTCAAGTAAAAGAAAAGAAGAATGAATATTATGAGCTTAACAATCAAAGGCATATCCTGGAAATAAAAGAAAAGCTCAAAGACAATGAAGAAATCATATCTGAGAAAAAGATTCAGTTAGAAAACAAAGAAGAAGAGATCAAAAGATTGAAAACAAAAGTTGTTGATATAACAAAAGAAAAGGAAGAAGAGATCAAGAGACTGAAAAATGAAATCATTCAAGAAAAAGAAGAAAATAAGGAAGATGATGAACCAAGAAAAATCCTTGCAGATCTAAAAGAACTAAGGGAAATCTATGTCAATCTTAAAATCCAACTTGAAGAATCCAAAATAAGGGAGGAGGTAGTGAAGAACCAGCTAAACAAAAAGGAATAATCATGTCATAAGATGGAAGTAGAAGTCATGAAGCTTAGAAAGAAGGTTGAGAATTCAAAAACCCAAATAAAGTTCTTGAACAACTCCATGACCCTGGATGAGATCTTGGATAGTCAGAGATCACCAAATGACATATCCGGTCTTAGATACAAGGAAGAAATCAGCACTCCTAAGAAACCTGATGCAAGTCCTTCATTTGTAAAAAGTGAAAGAAGGTATGACTCAGGTTCTTCACGTTCAAGAAATAAAAGCAAAACTACAAAATTTAGAAGATCATATCAAGGAAGACATCCAGAAGCTACTCATATACCTCAAAGCAAGTTTAAAAGAGAGACACCTTCATGGATGAATCAAAGAAGGTATGAGTGTGTTTTTAACGGTTATTGTTTTTCTTGTAATGAATATGTATGTAAAGCCTTGGATTGTAGGCATCATGGAAGAAAACGATATGGTAGGTTCAACAACATTATAATATGTTGGAACTGCAATCATGTTGAACATATTGTTGCACATTGTTACACTATGAGATGCTACAGTTATGGTGGATATGGCCACAAATCCTATAACTGTTGGACCTTAAGAAAATGATCAATGAGAAATGCTTCACACAGGATGACAAAAGGAGTAAATGAAACATTGAAGAAAAATAAAGTTGCAGAAATAGAAGATCGGAGAAAAAAGTTCAATAAACTAGGACATTCACAGATATGGATAGAAAAGACTGAACAAGTGAACAAGAGTGAAGTTAATTGCTGCAAAAATAATTGCAGTCATGTGACAAGCATAGTATAAAATTTCTCAGACAACTTTAGATAAATGTATAGTAAAGAAGCATATTGGATAAAGATGGATTCATCTAGTTAGAGATCAATGTGAATCAATGGGAATATCCAAGAGTTGTTTGAATAATGTGAGCTACAATTGCGTAGTGTTCCAATAGGACAGTGGCATCCACAAAAGAAGCATTCTGATGTACAAAATGATGTACATGATATCCTGTAGAGATAGCAAGAGGAGATACATTGTCAAAAAAATCTACCCTTTTAGAAACAAAGGGGGAGAACAGTCAGTAAAAACTCAGGGGAAGTATCTTGGTTAGTAAGTAAGAAATTAATTAGATTAAGTTTTGAAAAGACTCGATCACTTCAAAAATTGATATCAAGAAGACTACTCATTTGAAACACAAAAATCCCAATCAACTAAGATAATAAGTTAGTAAATTAACAGGGGAAGAAACCTTGTCAGGAAGAGCTACCTTTTTTTAAGAAACAAAGGGGGAGAGTAGTCAGAAGCAGAGAGAGAGCGTATTGACAGGGGGAGTCATTCAGTTATGGTAGGAAAAACATGATTCGAGGGCGAGTTACCCAAGTTCATATTCTGGTTAGTAACATACAAAGCTTTACCACAGGAGGAAAAACCCTTTTCCATTGATGTCAAAGGGGGAGAGAAAAATTCATACGAAGAAACTTCATACAAAGAAAGCATCATCACAAGGGGATTTTTGTATATGAATTTAGTGGGTTTCCCTCAATGACAAAGGGGGAGATTGTTGGACATATTGTCATTAATGTCATTAGTCAATGTGATGATTTGTTGTTACGATGAATTATCTTTTACCATAGACGAGATCGTCATTGATGTCAACAGCATATCAGTTAGTAGAAGAAGAGAAAAATATGAAGATCAAATCTCTGAAATGAAAACACAGTACATAAGAAAATGAAGATCAAAGCTTAGAAGGAAGAGTGCATTGCACAATATATCAGTTAGCAAAAGAAGCGACCAGTATGAAGAAATTCATGACTATTGTTGATCACGATAGGATAAAAATTGTTCCTATGATAAAATATCAGGAGGAGGAGTTAACAATATACAGAAGATCGAAAGCGTAAGCTCAGGAGGAGGAGAAAATAGTATGAAGAGGTCAAAGATCAGAATAAAAAGCGTAAGATCAGAGTGAGAAGCCTCAACAACCGTCTGATGAGAGTGAGAAGCCTCAATAGACGTCTGATCAAGAAATTGACCGTGTTGACTGTATCATATTACAGACGTCGGTCATATGAGTGACCGTGGGCTTGAGGACCATTGGAGGATCGTGACCATCAGATCTGCAGGCCAGATCAATGACATGGATGAATTGCAGGGAGAGAAAGAAGAATTAAACAACCTTCTAGTTATAATGCCATAATTTGTCTAGATCATCACATCTCATAGACTCGAATATCGACGATTGTGGTTGATCCAACAAGCGATCAGATTAATCCAGATTAAATTGTGACCTTCATATGCGCAATCCCCAGATCAACGGTTAGGATGAATTGTGAATGTCAAAAGGAGAATTAAATATCGCACTAGTTCCAATCCCACAATTATCCAATATCATCCGATCTTATAACGTTGAAGATCGATGATTGTGGTTGAATCACCAACATCGTAAAAAATTCAATTGTGGAGTTTGGGTGACGAGTTAAACCACTCATAAGTCGTGGTTCTGCAATCATCCTTGATCGTGGATCTTCTTTGAGAATATTCACAACCATTGGATCACTTTTGAGTGGAAGGAAAGGATAATCCGAGCAAAACGATTGAGAATTCGATTAACCAAATAACCTTCATCCATTGGATCAAACCCGAATTCTCTTCAATCGTTGGATCATTTCGAGTGGAAGGATATGATAAGAGAGATAAGATCTGATATCTCATTTGTGTGAATTTCTGTCAGCCGTTGGATCATTCTAAGTGGAAGGACATGATAAGCTAGCATAACCACATCGCAAAAATATTGAGCCGTCAATCTAAGATCCTGATCAATGAACAACATTCAGTTTGGATCTAACATTGCGAGGAGGTTACGCTCCAGAGAAATATCACTTCAAGAATTAAGTTTGAGATTCAAAATACCTGAAGCCTGGAAATCTGAAATGAATAAGGACCATCATATTTGGAGGACATACAATGACCATTGGATCAAGGTTGCTAGTCAGCAAACCACATCAACAAGGACATGTGGCAGACCACGTCAGAAGAACGCATATACAAGGACGTTTGGTAGACCACAACAGGAAAAGACAAGTGGTAGAACACAACAGGAAAAGACATGTGGTAGACCACAACAGGAAAAGACATGTGGAAAACCATGTCAGCAGACTATGCCAACAAATACACATGGAATAATCAGATGATGACACGATAAAATTGTCTCATGCCATGTCCACAATTGACGTAATCAAGTTACATCACTCTGGGATAATTTCTTCAGGAGTTTCACCACCAAGAAATGTCAAAAGTATCGAAGGAAAAAGGTCTGATGTCACTCTCAGTCGTCGATCTAAGATACATCAGGAGTTAGGACAATCGTTAGATCAAGGAGATGAATATGTCACATCGGGAGATCTACGTCGACAAACCACGTCAGTAAGGACACATGGTGCAATCATATAATGACAAGTATTAAGTTGATTCGACATTTCAAGCATGTGAAAATCATGAATCAGAGTGACACATGGCATCTACTCGGCTCGTGGCATGTCAGTAAGTGACGTAAGAAAGTTACATCACTCCAAGAGTTTTTCTTTGGGAGTTTTACCACTAGCACTTGCCTAAAGTCCCAAAGTCCTGAATGTCAAAGTCTCGAAGTGGACATGAGACATTCGATCTGAAAATCACTTTTGGATAATTCTCGTCCATCGATCTACTTTAGTGGAAGGATAGTGTAAGAGGAAGCATTAACCAACAACAAGTAGTCTCCACCATTTATGACTTACTCAATAGTTGACCACTCCAGAGGAAAGAAGGGGTTGAGATTTTAAATCTCTGAAGCCCGGAGACCCAAAGGATATCTCGATCATTAATCCAAGAGGGACACATGTCAGTGGTTTCTCACCTTTGAAATATTGACATATGGAGGAAAGAAGGGGTTGAGATTCAAAATCTTCGAAGTCCTGAGACCCGAAGGAGATCTCAACTGTCAATCTGTTGTTTGGTTGCATTCTCAACCATTGATCAAAACACAGTGGAAGGATAGCGTAAGTATAATAGACGAAGTCATGGAGTAAATGGTGGCCATCCATCTCAACATTTGATTAAATCCTGGCCGTCAGATTAAGCCTTGTAAGAATCAAATCTGACGATTTATTTGTTTCCATGAAATTAATGTAAGATGTCCGATCTGTTTGGGAAATCTCATTTGGAAGTTTTGAAAGGTTTCAAACTCAAAAGTTTTGAAGGGAAAAGTTCTGAAGTTACGACAACCATCCATCTCGTCAAAAGATTGAATCATTATCGTTGATTGATAAGTGCTCAAGTTCTCATCTTGCCTAATGTATGAATAACTCTATTGGTCATATGGTAAAGAGATTTAAAAAGGAAGAATGAAATGTGTCGCTTAAATTGATAAGACTTTGGTTCTACGCCAACGGTCATATGAACATGGTTTGAAGGAAGCGCTGATTTTTGTAAACACAGAGATGAAGGAAATTGATCCATTCCTATGATCGATTTATGAAAGTGAAGGGGATGTCAGGTTTAAAGTTAAAGACACAAAATGATGATCTCGGGTGGTCCCAAAAATTGTTGTAAATGAACAAGTTAGTTATAACTTGTTTCACAAGTCGTCCCAATAACTAAAACAAGTTTTGAGAATAAAAAAGTATAAATACAACCATGATTGGTTCACTTGGATGTGTGCTTGAGGAAGAAGCATACGGGCTTGTGGAAAATATAGGCTTGCTGAGAAAGAGTGGCCTGCGGAGAAAATGAAGGGGATACAGACCTGTGGTCTGTGAAAATATCAGAGAGAAGCAAAACTGAAGAAGGAGTGAATATCATAGGAAATACGAAGTGAAGAAGGAATGAATTTCAGAGAGAATATGAAGTGCAGTGATGAGGGTTGATTGTATACCTCTGATCATGAAACAAAATTTATTCATTAATGAATCACGGCTACTAGATCTGGTTGAACTCTAGTTGGATAGACTGGGTTCTATCAGCAAGCTAGGTCTTGCTTGAGAGCTAGTGCTCTCCAAGGAGTTGGTGCTCCTTAATTCAGTTGGTGATGAAACAAATTAGTTGGTGCTGAGAAAATCCTTATTATTATATTCACATATATTCATATAAAGTATATACAAACATCTGGTATCTTCTGTATCCATTGTGATTATGATTTGATTGTTCTTAATCTGTTCAAATATGTTTTAACTACTAACTTGTAAGAAGAAGAAAAGTTAGGAAAGTCCACACACTAATTCACCCCCCCCTCTTAGTGTGGGCGGTGTGTTCAACAACCTTCTCCTTTATATCTCTACTTAACCCTTATATAAAGATAAGAAACAGTAAGGAAGATAAAGGACACCCTTTGTTTAATCCCCTTGTACTTTTAAATAATTTGGTAGTCTTACCATTGATCAACACGACATAATTTGGATAAGTCACACACCCCATGATCCAGTCTATAGATTCTAAACTCATTCCCACCTATAGCAACATAAGTCTTAAGAAACCTCAGTCCACTTTATCATAATCCTTTATCATATCTAATTTAAGAGCTAGATCTTTGATATTTTTAACCTTAAGTCTATGTAATGTTTCTTGTACAATGGAAATAGGATCAGTAATTTTTCTGCCCTCAAGAAAGACAAATTGTTCCTTTGATATACCAAAGGACAAAGTAAATTTAATTCTAGTAGCAATAATTTTAGTTATGATCTTATATACCAAGTTACATAAAGATATAGGTGTATACTCTCCAAAAGATCATTTTTCTCACTCTTAGGTATCAGAGAAAGAAGAGTAGCATTCAAATATGTAGTCATCCTTACATACCTCATGGACTCTTCAAACATGTCCAATATATCATCTCCCAGGATATCAAAAAAAGCCACAAAAATTTCCACAGTCCATCCATCTAGCCCATGACTTTTTGATACTTTAAAGCCTTTAAGTGTTGACAAAAGTTTTTCTTAGGTTACTAGCTCAGTCAATTGATGATTATGTTCCTTTTTAAACATCCTTAGGTAATTTCTTAAAATTGTTAATTGATCAGATATGGAAAGATTAAGCTCGACCATGAAAATATTTTGGAAAAAACCAATTGCTTCAATTTGTAGTCCGTGATTGCTAGTGATCATTGTTCCATCCTCCTTAGAAATCTCCCAAATAGTATTGATCTGTTTCCTAGAATTTGCATAAGCATGAAATAACTTTGTATTTCTATCACCTGAAGCCAACCAGTTTAGTCTACTCTTTTTCCTCCATGTTTCCTCTTCCTATATCATTAGAAACAATTTTCTCTACTCTTTTTATACAATCAACACTTTTTCTTCCTCCTTCTCAAATCCCCCAAGATGATTTGAGTAAAGTGTATCCAACTCTAATTCATGCTTTACCAGCTCATCCTTTGCTCCAAGCTTTTTATTTTTTCCCTATTTTAACATCATAAACTTAAGTATATTTAGTTTTTTTCCCAATGAATCTATAGGGTTTAATGTCTTTATTCCCAGCATTCTAGCCCAGTTGGATCTAAAAAAATTAACAAATTATGGTTCTTCCAGTCAAATATAATTAAATTTTTAGGGGTAACTGACCTTTCTATTATCTTGTTCCAAATGGAGAATAACAAGCATGTGAACAAATATATTTAAATTACACATCACAGAGCTATACCTAAACCCTGAAATCGCAAGGTCCTCAGAAAAAAAAATCGATCCAATCTCTTGGAAATATAATCCTGTCCTCCTCTGTCATTTCTCCAGGTAGGGAGAAGTTTTAATGGTTCAACATCCACCAGCCCTTCATCTTGAATCAACTGACTAAAATAAGTATGTAAGGGATATACTCTAGCATGGGATTCCCACACTTATTTGATTGATGTAGTGAAGTTTAGATCACCCCTCAATATCATATTTTATTCATTAAATATACCATCTATTTTAATGGCCTCCCAAAAAACCTCTTTGTCTAAATACAGACCATAAAACTTTATCAACTTCATACTTCTATTAAGTTCTTTAACAAATCCTTCCAGTATAATCCCTGCAGGGGTCAAGAAAGAAAAAAAATCATATTTTCATGGATTTCACACAGATAGCATCCCACCAGAGAGTCACGAGGAATACACCCCACAAAAATACCAGTGTGGAAGTAAATTAACAAAAAGTTCTCTTGCTCTTTCTACACAAACCATTGTTTCTTCTACAAGTAACACATCTGGTTTTCTTAACTCTAACAATATTTTTAGGGATAAGAACTTGGAGTTTCCCCCCATGCCTTTGACATTTAGGGTATCTACAATCATTTCTTGAATCTCACCAGTTCTTTTTGAGCTCTAAGTGGCCTCGGTCCATCAACCATTGTAGAACAACTAGAATCACAATTCAACTTCTCTTTCCCTAACTTCCTAGCGCTTCTAGTCTTTAAAGGGGAAAAATCCTTCTCTAGTCCACCATGAAAAACTCCTTTCAACAATGATTCTTCTCCCTTCGATCTAATAGTAGACACTTCCCTTGAAATCTCATCTTTATTCTTCTTATCTCCCGTCTTTGGTAGAGATTCCCCCCATCAAAAATAGTAAAAGAAGACCTAGAGAGTATCTCCCTATAGGTAGGGATAAGATTTACAATAGACTCTTCGATCTCAGATAGTGCAGTCAAAATATCCCGACCTACAACACTCTGGAACCCTGTAGAAGCTACATCTTCCCCAGATGTAAAACCTTCCCGTGCAATCAAATAAAGTGACTTGGCCCTCTCCTCCAATCCTATAGTAGAGGAAGCTACATGAACACTTCCTAGGGATAAAGTCTTTTCCGGACCTCCTACTAAACCTGTAGGCCCTAGTTTCAACCTCGAGATCTCTAAATAAATACCCTTAGTACACCCCCTGAAGAAAAAATCAACATGAGGCACACTCCTCATTTCATAACTAACTTCCACACCTTCAGAAAAAAACCCTCCCGTGGAGACACACCCCTCACCCAAAGAAAAAGAATACCTTCTAGGACTGGTAGTAATCCCCCCATCCCCGAGGTCCTGCATCTAATCCTCAACAATAGTTTGAGAATCAGTCCCCCAACCCATAGAGATGACATCTTCCTTTCCTCGCTAAACCCTCCCTAAATGCAACATACCTTAAGTATTTAAAACATAAGATCCTACCGAACAGAACTTCATAATCTCCTCTGTAGGTTCCTCACAGATAGGGTTAAAACCAAAACCAGGCCCCTCAAATGAGGCACAAAATGTCTTATAAGAATCCAAAACTACAGTCTTTTTTCCCCCCTCATTACTGACAAAAAGTGAGGTATCAAAATTTGGACAAATATGGTTTAGATTACTAGAAATAAATTCTCATTCCACTATCGGGGCTGACTTGTTCTTGTCAGGATATTTAGACACTTAGGACTTAGTTAATATCTACTTGGTCTAATATGTCGTTAGGTAAAAGTGTGTTTATTAGTGTGTTTCTTTAGTATGCATTAGTATGCATTTGTAGTTAGGAAATCCGATGGTCACGATATGTTCCCGACATATAGTGATCCGACGATTCATACTCTCCTCGATCTTAACGGCCATTGATCCATGGCTTAACACCCAATTGGTCCATGATCTCTATTTAAAGAGCATGGAGGGTCATTTTTCAATGATCGATTGTGAGAAACTCTCTTGTAAAATCTCTCTGTAATCTTTGTCTTTGCATTTATAAGCTGCTCCAAGTGGCCACATTTTTTTTCCATTGATGTTTCCCCGTAGGGGTTTTACCACATGAAAACATTGGTGTGTTGATATTTGATCTGGTTATGTGAGTGGTTACTGAAGGTGTTCATCCTCAGTTGGAATACTTGTTTTGTCAAACATGGTATCAGAGCCTGTTTGAAGACCCGTTCCTATTGTAGATCGAGATCGTGAAGTCGAGTTGCCTCATCTCCATTTTATGGAATTTTCGTACATTTCTAGGCTAAGAGGACTTTTCCATTGCATCCATAGCACTCTTTTCATTCACAAACACTTTTCGTTTCACTTGAAAAGGTTTCGATTTTCCCAAGATACGACCATTACAGTCAGATCCAGAGGTATAAAGCCTGAATACACACTTTTTAAATTTCTGCAAAGTTTTATTGTGATTTTATTTCGGTTTGTGTTTTTTATTTCTGGGTTGCTACTGTTTTAGATCTGCATATTCTCTTTTCCCCGTGCCCTGTGTGATCTCAACAAATCAGAAACAGATAGTAAAAGGTGCATCTTCCGGGTAAATTAACCGAGATCTAACCCTTGTTTTCATCGAGAAGAAAAAAAAAAATCTTGTGTGAAAAGAGTTTTTTTTTTAGCATGATCTCCAACAACAACAACAACAACCCCAATCCTTCTTCTAAACATTACAATATGTTTTGCTAGACCATTTGGTTAAAACTTGCCTTATTAAGTAAGAGATCTTGATTTCAAGTCTCTATTTTGTTACTTTTTTTGAAAAAGTTCATGCTAAAAATTGTAAAGTGCATTTCACTTCAAGTATAAAAGTGAATCACTATAAGTAGCTTTATATTTTAGTTTAGAGTTATTTATTTTGCATGCAACTTTTCCGTTATAAGGTAACTTCATTGTAAAAGTCATCCCCACTTCTCTTTATAAAAGTGGGTAACTTCATAAAGTAGCTTACACTATCACATGGTTATTTGGTTACCGTTTATGCCTTTTTTTTAAAAGGGCATAACTCTCACATCGGAAGTCCATTTTCAGTGCCGTTTTTTTTTTAAACCGCATAACTTTTTGACATCATTCCATCCAGATCATTAGTTTCATTTTTTAAATCTACATTATCTGCATATTTAATATGGCTTCTACAAGTAATGTCTTGCTTACCAGCAACAACTACTTCCAATGAAAATTCCATATGGAAGATTTATTAAGAAGTAAAGTTATGTACCAGATTATCTTGGGAAAGGAAACAACACCCACTGATGATGATAAGAAAGCCAAATGGGTTAATAGGAATGAAGAATCATGTGGACTAATCAGAATGTCCATCTATCATGATTTGAGGTACCACCTTCAAGGAATTGATGACCCCGAAGAAGCTTGGAACACGATTGAATCCATGTTTGGTAAACTCTATATTATTCGATAACAACAGTTAGAAAATCAAATACTGACCTTGAGTACATGTGATTTTTCTTTCCTTGGAGACTATCTATCTAAGTTTAAAACACTCAGAATTTTATGTGAAGAATGTAAGATAAAAAAGGAGGAAGAACGTTCCATATATCTTATTCTTTCTAAGCTAGGTAGTGCATATTCTATGTTTGTATCTACCTTTTATGCCATGAAAGAGGATATAGGGAAAGCTTATGTAAAACCCACTCTTGAGTCCTTTTGCGTTTCTTTGATTAGAGAGGAAGATAAGCTTTTACAACTTGGAGTGATCAACACTGCAGGTACCTCCAACAAAGCCTTAGTTGCCCAGCAAAAAGATAAACCCAAGTATCCCAAGAAGAAACATCTTCACTACAACAACAAACAACCTAAGGGTCCCAAACCCGCTCAGACAGCTTCAACTCCTAATGGTGACAGAGAAAAATATAAAAGTAAGAATACTAACAGACATTGCAACTTTTGTGATAAAGATGTTCATGATGAGTCCAAATGTTTCAAGAAGATGGCAACCTTAGAAGCGGCGATGAAGAAGCACAACATCAGTATTGATTCTTCTTCTTCTCTTCTTCTCATGGACATGCACTTTTTTCTTCTGGTTTTTCCTGCAATACACCTTCTACCACTACTTCTTCTTCTGATGAATGGCTTATTGATTCAGGAGCATCTTATCATATGGCTAAGGATAAAGCCATATTTTCTGCTCTAAATGAATGTAACACCAAGAAAATATTTGTTGGTGATGATAGATCTCTTAGTGTTGTAGGATCTGGAACAGTTCAGGTAGAAAATGGTCATTTCAATGATGTATTATGTGTTCCAAATATTTCTTGTAACCTTCTATCAGTATATCAAATCACTCATTTAGGTGAAGGTAAAACCGTCGAGTCTTCACTTCACCAAGTTGTAATCAAGGATTTAAAATATCCTAAGCATGTTCTTGCAATTGGAATTGTTGATGATATTACCAGGTTGTACAAGTTTGACAACTTCAGGTCATCGAATTTTTCATCAGTTTTTGTTGCTCATAGCGATGACTTGTGCAAACTTTGGCATGAGCGGTTTGGTCATCTAAACTATCGTTCATTGCAGCAACTATGTAATAAAAAAATGGTGATTGGTCTTCCTCTTGTTTCATGCAGAGATGGCGTTTGTGCTGGTTTTGTTTTCGGCAAACATCATCATGACAGTTTTGACAAACATGGCTCTTGGCACGCCCCAGGTCCTTTGCATCTTGTTCACAGTGATTTGTGTGGTCCACTTTATTCTCCTTCTTTTTCTAGGTGCAAGTATTTCTTAACTTTCATTGATGACTTTTCCAGACGTACTTGGGTTTACTTCTTAAAACTCAAGAGTGAAGTTTTTGACAAGTTTTGGGCCTACAAGGCCCTTGTAGAAAAGCAATCTGGACATCAAATTCAAAGGTTAAGAACAGATAATGGAGGCAAATATGTGAACAATAGTTTTACAAGCTACTACACTACACAGAGAATCCAAATGAAACACAATGTTCCATATACACCACAACAAACACTACTACATTGGGCACAAATTACGACAAAATATTACGATGGTTTAGAATTTCGTCGTATTTTTTTTGCATTTTTTGTACTAAATATACCTTTTTTTGGGGGGGTCCAAATGTTGGTCTCTCTAGCGACCAACATTCCAGGTTGGTCATTTTAACAACGAATCTTGGTCACTCTAGCGACTAACCACCATTTAGTCTCTCTAGCGACTAACAAGGGCACGTGTGGGAATCAAATGGTCATTTGCGACAAATCAATTATATATATAGATCCCAGTTACGACAAATTTTCTATAGTTACGATAATTATTTTCTATAGTTGTGAAAATCATTCGGGTGTTCTGATGCGATGGTGTTTTGGTTTTTATGAAATCTTGATTTCAATTCTCTTTCAAGAAGAGAAACATTGAATTGATCAGACTCTACATAGCTGAGATTTTGAAGGTCAGTACTTAATTTTTTTTTGTGTGCTTTAGTAATTTGGTGCTATTGAACTATTTTAGGGTTTATTTTCACTCCTTCTAAGGGTTTAGAGGAAGAGGTTATAGGCACTTATTATGGATAAAAGATATATGTGTTAAGTGTTACTGGTAATACATACAAATATATAGGGGTTATAGGGGATAATTCTTAGGGGTTATATATGCTAGGGTTTTAGTATTTAAGTGATGAAGACTTTATAGGTATTTGGAATTAATGGGTTATAACTATTAAAAGTTAAATGAATTATAAACTAGATGAGGTATTATGGGTTATAAATATTATAAAGGGTAGATATTAATGGTTAAGTGCTTACATGAGTTATGGTTAGGGAGGTTAGGGGTGATATTAGTTAAAGGACTTAAAGAGTATACATGTTTGGACTTATAGGGGTTATAGTTGTTAATAATTAGGTGATACGTGTGTAATGGGTTATATGGGTGAGGGGTTAGATGTCATGTCAGTAAGGGGTTAGTGTTTTACGAATATGGATTATATGGATTTAGTGTTTTACGAATAGGGTAATATCGGTAAGGGTTAAAGGGGTTAGGGTTTTAAGTGTTAGGAGTTATGAGTTATAAGGATTAAAGGTTATAAGAGCTATTTGTTATGGATTGGAAGGGATCAATGTTAGGTTTAGTAAAGTTTAAGGGTTACAATGGTTACAAGGTTTATGGTTTATAAGTTCATATATTACGAGTTAGAGATGACAACTTATAGAATTAACAAAGATGTGATATCATATTAAAGAGGATATATAAGCTATATGTGTTAAGACCTAGGGTCGATAAATGTTTGGGGTAAGGGGTTATAGGGGGTTATGAATTATAAGGTATATATGAAGAAGGTTATCAAAGTTATGTGTTGCATTATGGTTTGTAGAGAATAGATGTGATATAATTTATAATATTTAGGTGTTAACATTTATATGTGTAAGAGATTAAACATTATTGGGGTTAGGCATTAAATTGATTACAAATCTTAGGTTCTATATGGACTACAAAAGATAGAGGTTATAAATTATAGGTGTTATGGAATATATATATATATATATATATATATATATATATATATATATATATATATATATATATATATATATATA
>ML779570.1:281394-292994 GCA_009831015.1 Picea engelmannii
ACTTAATTTTTCTTTGTGCGATACATTGCATTGCAAATTTTTATCTTTTCAATTTCTTCAAGTTTTTCTTCTAAGTCCTTCTCTCCATCCTTCCTTATCTTTCACACTTTCTAAAACTATCTTCTTGCGATGTATCTCACTATTAAATTTTACAGTGTGATACATTGCGCATTTCAAACTTTTCTTTATCACGATAATGCTCCTTTCTTTATCGCATCTCTTGAGACTTTCTTCTTGTGTAGTGTATCACACCAAAATTATCTTGGTGTGATACACCACACTAGAACAAAAATTATTTTTGCATGATATGCAATCCTTCTAAAAAAGATTCATTTTTTTTCCAAGTCTCGAGTCTACTTCCTTGATACAAATATTGTGTAGCATGAAAAATATTTTCATGCGATACAAATTGTATTGCAAAAAAAATATTTTCATTCCATACATAATTTTTAGAAATTTTTTCTATGTAAATAATCTATGTTCCTCCTTTGTAGTGTATCGCACCAAAAATATTTAGGTGCAATACATTGCATCGCAAAAAAATTGTTTTTATGCAATATACAATCATCTTCTAAGTTTTAAGAAACTTTTATGAGTTTTTAACCCATCTTTCTGGGCGAAATTTTAGCAAAATGACATGCTTCCTAGATTTCTTAGATGAGAAATCTTAGTTGTAATGCTCCAACTTGTTGTTCCGCAGGGGAAATATTTCCAACCTATGGATCATGCTCAATTCTGATGGAATATTTCCACTTAGGAGATTGTCCTCCAGTTCGAGATATATAAAGCTTGTCAAGTTGCCAATTTCGTGAGGTATCCTTCCATGTATACTGTTGTTTGATAAATCTAGTAAAGTGAGGTTGCCCTAAAATTGAGGGTACAGTTCCTGTGAGATTTTTTACTCCTAGGTCAAGAATTTTCAATTTTGTGAGCATACCCAAATCTCTAGTAATGCTTCCATGCAAATGGTTCTGAGTCAAAGACAGGACTATTAGATTGGAGCACCCACCTATAGTAACTAGAATGGGACCTTAAAATTCATTGCTATAGTAGCTGGAGGTTGGAGAAATTGCTTAATGTAGTCAGAAAGGGCAAAGTGGGAGTGCTAACAAGTTGGTTTCCATGTAAATAAAGGCTTTCAACATGGGCCAATTTTCTAAGATCTTTCAACACTATTCCAATTAACCAATTTTCATTGAGAAAGAGTAGCCTGAGTTGGGAATAGTTCATGGTAAGAGAATCTGGTATGTTGCCTATTAGTTTATTACCCCATAGATGTAATTTCTGGAGATGGGCAAGTTTGGCACCGAACTCTGATGGAATTGGTCAACTTGGTTTGTTCTCGTTTAGGACCATCCATTTGAGTAAAGTGCAATTGGAGAGTGAAGGAGGAATGGTTCCATGTAGATTGTTCTCACCTAAAACAATCTCAACCAAAGAAGAGAGGTGCCCTAAAATTGAGGGTACAATACCTGTGAGATTTTTTAATCCTAGATCAAGCATTTTCAATTTTGTGAGCATTCCCAATTCTCTAAGAATTATTCCACCCAAATGGTTCTGAGACAAAGACAGGATTGTTAGATTGGAGCACCCACCTATAGTAGCTGGAATAGGACCTTGCAATTCATTTCTATCAAGCCAGAACTCTCTTAGGCCAACAAGGCCTCCCAACTCTGGGGGAATATGACCATGAAAATGATTGCTTGAAATATCAAGTACCTCAAGGAAAGAAACATTGGCAAGAAAAGGAGAGAAAGGAGCTTGTATATTCATACCTAAAATATTGACACCAACCACTCTATGGTTCCATGAACTACACTCAAATCCTGTCCACTTACATAAGTTGATACGGGTATTCCAATTCTGTAATTTATTGTACGAATCATATATGAATGGTTTCTTGAAAGAAAATAGATCATGTTGATCGGTATCATTTTTGGTCAATGAATGATTAACTGAAGATGAAAATAAGAATTCCGTGTGTATTAGTTGTATCATTAGTGTATGCATTTTTCTAGTGACAAATGTTGCCCTTGAAAATGGTGTTGTCGTTTTCATGAAGGCCATTTTAGAAGATAGAATCGTGGGCAGGAATGAGAGGATGAACATGAACATAATGTTGAGATGTGTTTCAGAGCCATGAAAGTGTATGGTGACGTACACAGGAGGGAACATACGAACATACTGTAAATTTAAAGTCAAATATGTGGCCTGAGGTAAAATAAATATGCCTTTGTTTCAGCAGTAAAGGTTTGAGGCTCACCAACAATTGTTTGAAGATAAATATGCCTTTGTTTCTGAGTTTATTCCAGTGCCTTCCATTTATCATCTTGTTGGTTGCATTCGTCTTCAAATTTTCTTCGAGACACTTAAACAAGAAATATATATTTATTTCACATAACTGGAGGATCATGCATATGTCACACATATGATATAAGGGCTTCAGAATCATCCTCACCAAATTTGGATGTGTTGAAGACAACATCATTCCTTTAGCCGCTAACATTATATAATTGTCTGCATACAAGCAGCACACACAACATCCTTGGGCAACATAAGCTTCCAAACAAAAACTCCATTTGCACTATGAAACATATAGAGGAAACAAAATTCATTACCCAATTTACAAAGTGAAAGAAAAAACCCAAATGAATCATCGTCATTCTCAAATACATCCAGTTGGCCTTCTTATTGGATTTAAGAAGATCTGTCTTCATAACCATTGAATAAATCTTATTGGATTTGATGAAATGTAGACCTTCAAGAGCCCATAATGGTGACATCTTACATTTGATGGAATGTAGACTTATAATTGACTGCTTAGAAACAAAAATTGGCATTTCTCTTTTCTAATGGGATGTTGTACCTCTTATTCTCTAGAGTTTTGTGCAACTGTACACTGAATAGCCTTCTATCCAAACTAGAACAACAACTTGCTTCCATTTTTTTATGAAATATCACCTTCACCACATGAAGACAATTCCTCTCTGTCTTTTGGAAAATATTCCAACATTGGTTGATGATATTTCAATAAACCATCTCTTCTTACCATTGTAATCTCGACTTGATGTACTAGCAGTTACATCCATATAATTTGAAAATAAATGGCATAGGATCTAAAAATGTGCAATAAAAATCCATCAAGATCATCTTAGAATACCCATTTAAGGCCTTTGTCTACGATTTGAATCTTATAGAACACATAGTATCTGCAACTATATAAAATTGCTCAATATTGGCAATTTGTTTGATTTCCCAACCTGGCAAAGTTAACAAGCATAGAAGTATCAATGGTAATTTTAGTTCAACACTACCATAAAAACTTTGACCATGCTATCTAATGGGTTTTTGCAAGCCTCTTTGTCACAACTCCAAAAATAAACACTTTATTCAAAATACACACAAAATATCCATTGAATTCATCATAGACAAAGATAAAATAATAGAGTGCATTTCAGAGATTCCTGTTGGCCAAGAACTCTCCAAACGCAACAATATTTGTCAATATTCTAACATATCTAGTAAGATTTGAAATGTACAGATAAATGGGCTATGATTTGAATCTCATATCTCTTTTTTGAGATCAAACAAATAGACCAATATAGACCTGTTTATAATTCATCAACAAACCATTCAAATTTTCAATGGAGTTTTTTTTCAGTCTTTTTTCTCAAACTAAACAAGACCGTATCCATTTCACTAACCATTTTCATCTATGGCCTCTTTGCAAGAAAGAATTGGACAAAATGAAAATATTGTATCATGCAATGATTTATTATGTATTGATTGATCATAGAGTTAATGAAGTTTAACTTTTTGTCCTAGGGTTTGTTTTTCTCATTTTGATCAATAACACAAGACTTTTGATCATTATGTTACCTTCAACAACTGAAGGAGATTACCTACCAGGTTAAAAAAACATTAAATTTGAGTCAATATCACTATCATCCTAATTTTAGACATTATATAAATTGTGTTCCTCCAAAGTTACATCCTTATTAGATAGTTTTTCACTCTTAACAATAAACTTAATGATCTTGAACGAGATCCAACCTTGTAATGGAATAATCATGCATGTAGATTGAAGCATACCTAAAATTACCTTAACATGTTGTCACTGCTAGATTCAGCTAACATTGTAAGCCTCCTCACCGTCTTCATGAAATATATGGATTCAATTCAAAGATAATAAAATATTTGCTTAGTTGCCTGAAAATACACATAAGAAATTATTCATAAACTCAAGAAGAAAACACAATAGGAAAGTTCTTCTAACTAATACATAAGATTTCTCCCACATTGTAGTTTCTTGTGCTTTCGATTTTCTTAGCAAAGACAACATTAACATGATATGCAGAGACATTTTGTAAATCAAAGAAAATAGATTACAATTGTTTTCTTTTAGCCTTTGCCCAAGCCCTAATTTAGTAAATGGATCAGGTGTAAGTTTTGAAGTGAGATCAAATTAACTAGAAGGTTCCTCTCCAACCTGCCTCATAATGTTACCAATATCCTTGTAGATAATATGGTTTGATAGCTCTAAATATTCAATACCAAGCATTTTTCGTAGCATGTCATATAGTTGTTTATAATTGTTGAACATTGTCAGATCAAGGGTTTGACCTTCTTTTTCAGTCTCACTAAAGACATTGCAGGGGAGAAATGTATTCTTTGATGTCTTTTCATACCCAAAAATTTAGACCATGTTTCTCCATATAGTGCGATAGTGCATTTGTCCATGCTCTTCACTCTTTCCACTTGCCCTTCGATGTAGGTAAGGTAAGACAACTACAAGGCCTCTCCACTTGTTATTTGAGGGAACCCATGGAAAAATAACTCTGAATCATTTCTAGTACCATAAAACTAGGGAGAAATACCTCTAAATTGTTTCCATTACCATAAAATAGGGGCGAAAAAATTCTCCATCATTGCCATTACCAAAAAATCGGGGCAGAAGGGAGTATCCGGTTCGAATTTTAATCTAGAACAAAATCCTATGTGTATTGAAATACTCCAACAATAGTATGGCTATCATGAATTTTACACCATATCCCATTTAATTAACTTTCGGAACCATTTTCCTAAAGTTAATTTTACTCATAAAGCCATAAATATCCCCTTTAATTAACTTTAGGAACCATTTCCCTAAAGTTAATCCCACTTAATTAATTCATAAACCCCTTTTATGACTTTCCCTCCTATTTTTAATTTAGAAAAGAAAAAATATGAGAGAAATTCCATATTTTTCCTATAAAACAAGGAGAGGTCTCCCCCCATTTCATTATCACTCTTTCGTTCCTCTTTCTCTCATTTTCCCTCGTTGTGTATTTTTTCCATAGGTTTGTTCCTTTACCAATGAAACCCTAGTTTCTTGAGGAGCACACTATTGCATCCATCTATAGCCAGAGGAAAGAGCAACTACAACCACACACTCAAGGAAATCAAAGAACACTCAGAAGGAGAGGCCAATAGAAGATAAACACCTTCAAGATCTCTCCACTAGTGATATTGTGAAGTCTACCATTTGGGTAAGGGATTCATTTATTCTTTGATCAAATAGTTGTTCTTGTCTTTTATTTTTTTGTTGCATTTTACTTTCATATATAGGAATAACATAGCTTAGAGAATAAATTAGTTCATTGAAATATAGGGTTTTTAGTTTTCCAACTCATTTGTCTGTAATCTTGTAGCAACCACAAAGTTTGCAAAGTTTCTCACTCTGTTTGTACATTTGCACCAATAGAGTGGTGACTCCACTAGGGATATGATCCAATCTCAAGATCCTTGATTGTGGGTGTGTGGGAAATGAGTTTATTTATTTTTTATGAGTCTTTTAGGTTTTTCTAACTTCTTTTATCTTTATGTGTTGTGTTTGCAAGTGACAAGGGTTGGAAACCACAAAGGAATCCCACAAAGTTGAGCTCCTAGGTGGAGGAGACCCCCTAGGGACCATCACACTTATTGGGGTCAACAAGTGCATTGACCAACGCATCAACAAGGTCTAGTTCCTTTGTTTGTCAATGTAGGAAACATGGTATCTTTCGTCATGGGCCAACACACTTTTTGAGGTAACTTTCTGTAGGGGTTAAAAAAATTATTTTTTCTAGTTTTTATCGCTTTCGTGTGTCTACTAGGTTTATATTTAGGGAATGTGGATGATTAGTTAGATTTCAGTTTGTAGGTTTGGCTTAAAACCCTTAAAAATCCAAACGATTGAGGAAGAAACCCCCCTATGGTTTTACTACCTTTCCTTAAGAGTTTTTTTGAGGGTTTGACTCTTTGTTTGTTCTCTGCAAATAGGTTGTAACTTTGCATTTCAATGGTTGTTTACATCTATAGGTTTCTTTTCTTGCAATTCATTTCATTTTAATTTGAAAAATCAAAAGAAACATAGGCATATAGATAGTTGCATTGAAATTTTTTTAATTGTCTGTTATAGTCATGTACCATTTCATTTTTGCTATTAAAGAATGCTCATGTTGGTTAGATTTGCATAGATCCTGTGTGAATGGCATAATTAAAAAAAAAAAAAAAACCCAATATTGGTCGCTTTAGCGACCAACCTGTTCGTCGCTAGTATAGCCAATTGGTCACAAAGATCAACGTGTTAGTCGCTAGAGCAACCAACCTGATCGTCACTAGTATAGCCAATTGGTCTCAAACATCAACATGTTGGTCACTTTAGAGACCAACCTGTTAGTCGCTAGAGCGACCAACCTGTTCGTCGCTAGTCGGTTAGTGACTAACTGATCCTCCTTATTTTGACCTTTTTAAATGATGGTTTGGTCACTCTAGTGACTAAGATTTTTCATTCTAGTGACTCAGTGGTTTATTGACTAAGTTTGCTAGGGTTGTTTTGGTCACTCTTGCGACTAATATTAGTCGTTTGACCAACTAACATTCATCGTTAGCTGAACATTTCCCTATTGTGAATAGGCTTCTTTTTCCGGTCGCTAGACCGGTGAAGATCCATGTGTGGCTGCTAGACCAACGAATTAATTCCGATGAAATTTTTTTTATCTTGGTCACAAAAATGACTCTATGCCAACGAAAATTCGTCTCTACTTCGTCACAAAAACGTTCAAATTTAATAGTAAAAATGGTGTTGTTGAGAGAAAGAATCGTAAATTAAAAGAAATGGCTAATTGTATGATCCAATCTAAGGGATTAAGTCTAAAGTATTGAGTGGAATCCATCAACTGTGCAAATTACATAGTAAATCGCACTCCCACAAAGGCTCTTAAAAATATAACACTGGAAGAAGCTTGGACTAAATTTAAACCAGATGTAAGTCACTTCCATGTATTTGGTGTTGGCATGTTTTACAGGAAGCGTATTCTTGTCATTGATGGAAAGTACAACAACGACGATAGCTTAAGTATAGGAAGAATGTGCCAGGCAGGCACCAGAAGTATTTTGGGAAGACGCAACAAAGCAAGCTTGATAAGATCAAAAGAGATAGTGCAGAGTATGTGTGTTTGTCATTGATGGAAAAGATCACGACCAATAGTGCATGGATAATGGCATGGCAATGGCAAGTTCAACAAGTGATCGTTGGATCCCATTCAGAAGTGTAAACTCCAGGATTCAAGGAAGAAACTCACGGCATGAAATCGCGAAATGTGAAACCACTCCATTTCGGAGTTTCAGATACTAGGAGTTGGAGGAGTCAAGAGTCGAGACTCTTCATCACAGGAGTCCCGAAGTTGCGAAATGAAAAATGCTGAAATTCCAAAATAGGCACATCAAAAAAGACTCTGGTTTGGATACCGAGAGTTGGAGGTGTCAAGGAAACTCACGACAAGAATGATGAAATCGCGAAATGCGAAACCACGACGTTTCAGAGTTTCAAATACCGGGAGTTGGAGGAGTCAAGAGTCAAGACTCTTCATCACAGGAGTCTCGAAGTTGTGAAATGCAAAACATCGAAATCCCGAAACAAGCACATCAACAAAGACTCCATTTCAGAGTTTCGCAGACCGGGAAATCAAAGATCAATGGAAGGAGTGCCCTAACCTCTCAAACTCATGATATGCAAAATTGTGAATTAATCTGAGTCATTGATCAAAGGGATATCCTAGACCGTTGATCAGGTACAATGAAGGCTCATGAATTTGTGAAATGATCCTGGCCGTTGAAGCCGGACGACACATGGGGAAAGATTGGCATTTCGCTGATTGAAAGGTCAAAGGAAGGAGTGCTCTAACCTTTCTAACTCACGATATGTGAAATCGCAAAATAATCCTAGCCGTCAGATTGAGGATTGATCTGGACCATTGATCAGACACAACGAAGTCTCGTGAAGTTTTGAAATCACGATAAGATGTGGACCATTGGGCCCATAGGACACATGGTGAAAGATCGTCATTTCACTGACTGGAATGTCAAAGGAATGGGGTTCCCTAACCTCTCAAACTTGGGATATGCGAAATCATGAAATGCCGAAATGCGAAATTGCGAAACGCCTTTTGGCGCAACTTGTGGTCACCATTGGTGGTCACATGAGGGGAAGAAGCTAGTGGAGCTAAAATTTTTCGAAGTTTCGGGGATTGTGACTTGGAGAGTCAAGTTTCCTCGCAACAAAAAATCATGACATGCAAAATCACGAAATGCCGAAATGTGAAAATGCAAAAAACACCTTTTGGTGTAGGATGTGGTCACTGTCAGTGGTCATGTGAGAGGGAGGAGCTAGCACCAAATTAAGCTCCTTTTCGGTGATCGTAACATGAAGAGTTGAGGCTCTTCACCACAGGAATGTCAAAATGATGACATGATGAAATGCGAAATGCGTGTTCATAATTGTCCATTTATCATAACCTATGGTCACATCGACGAAGGCTCAAGGGAGGAGCTAGCACGAAGCTAATCTCCATTTTGGAGATCGTGACTTGGAGAGTCAAGGTGCCTCACAATAGGAATTGTCAAAATGTGAGTCACAAAAGCACCTTTTGAATAGGCGTGTGGTCACCGCTTGAGGCCACATGTGAAAGGAAAGGTGAAAGGTGCCAAAGGCATAAGGCTCAAGAGGTTCACAATGTAACTGCCAGAAACCACTGATTGTTTCTGCACAGAAAAATCAAAGAGGCCTAAGTGTGATTGTCGGAGGAGCTGAAGAGTCTCAAGGCATCTGCCAGTGGAATGAAGATTTTTCATAGAGGAGATTGACATATGGAAGAGCGTTGAAGTCTGTAACTGCAACAGAGAGGATGAGATCGACTATGATAGAGAAGACGAAGAGTATTGACTGCTAGACAGGCTAAGGAATCTCAGCATAACACCTAGTGATGATGAACACATGGGTATAACTACCAGAAAAGCTAAGGAATTTCCATGATGATCAGGAAGAGGAATCAACACGAGAAGAACATGCAGAACATAGAGAGTGTGTTGATGCTCGAGGGTGTGAAGTGGTAGTGAACATCCCGTTGTGAAGAACAATGGTGGTGTGTAGAGCATGTAGAAGAATTGCGCATATAGTATGCACAAGGTGCACAAAAACTATAAGAATGAAGAAAAAAGAAGAGATGAGTGCTATTGTTGAGAGTGATTCAGGTGTGTAGAAGGAGGTAAAGTGCAGTAGCTGAAATGCACAGAAGAGGAATGGTGCATAGAAGGGACATGGCACATAGAGGATAAAAGTCAGAAGAACATAAAGCATAAGGAAGGGGTGGAGGAAGACAATGATGCAGGTAGATCAGAGCAGTGTAGAAGAACAATGATGAGACTCGTAAGCCATTGATAAACATTGTATCACTGTGATAAATTTTTATATAAAAAAATTTATATTTCAAGGTGCTAGGGAGGTGCTAGGGAGGATTGTTGTCCTAAAAGGTTCAAGTGGGTGCTTGAACACAGAGAGTTGTAGCTTCCATCTCGTTGTAGCCAGAGAAACTAGGGTGGCAGGGTGGTGCAAGGGAGAACATTGGTTCTCTGATATACAGGTCGGTGCCTGTGTAACTGAAAGTTAGTGCTTCCATCCAGTTGGTACTGGAACTCTTAGGAAGATGGTGCTTCCATCCAGTTGGTGCTAGAACTTTTAGGAAGTTGGTGCTTCCATCCAGTTGGTGCTGGAACTCTTAGGGAGTTGGTGCTTCCTTATAGTGGGTGCTAGAGAAACCAGGGAGTTGGTGCTTCCTTCTAGTGGTTGCTAGAGAAATCGGGGAGTTGGTGCTTCCTTCTAGTGGCTACTAGAGAAACCAAGGAGTCAGTGCTTCCTTCTAGTGGGTGCTAGAGAATCCAAAGAGTTGGTGCTCTCAGCAAGTAGCAACTTGCAAAACAGAGGTTGAAGCCTCATTATGAGTTGGTTCTCATAAGTATGATAATGTATAGAATGTAAATATTACTTATCATATAAAGAAGAAGAGGTTTTTACCCTTTGTGGGTTTCCTTAGGAAATATCTGTCTCTGTGTATCTCATATGTGTGAATGATGTTGAATGTTCTATTACTTACTTTCCTATATTATTGTGATTGTCATTGAGTTCTCTGTAAAGAGTTTAAAATAAGCATAATTGTTTAAGCACGATAACAACTGATTCACCCCCCCTTCTCAGTTGTCCAACATTTGGCAGTATAGCATGGGCCCACATTCCTCATGAGAAAAGGAAAACATTGCAGCCTAAAAGTGAGAAGTGTATATTTGTTGGTTATTATGAAGATGTCAAAGGTTACAAACTTCTTCAATCACATTGTAATGAAATTATTATTAGAAGAGATGTTAAATTTAATGAAAATCTCTTGGCCTGTGAGCCATCTTCGATGATTGTGCCTTCTTCGACCTGCGAGCCATCTTCAACCTTTATGCCTTCTTATGATCTGGTTTCTTCTTCAGATGATGATGGTGAGGATGAAAATCCACCTCTGCCTACTGACCCTCCTCCAGATGAGTCCTTTGAACCTGAACCAGCACCGACTCCACTACTTCCTAGATGGGTCTATTTAAAACGAGAAGCAGTTGGTGATCTTGTTGGTGATCCTTCAGATCACCGTTAGACACGTTCATAGTTCCAACGAGCCTCTTCTCTTTTGGCTCAAGTTTCAGAAAATCATGATCCAGAGACATTTGTAGAAGCTTCAGGTCATCCAGATTGGGATACAACAATGAATGAAGAGCATCATTCGTTAATCGAAAAATGATACTTGGGATCTTGTACCTCTTCCAAAAGGAAGAAAACTTGTTAGATGCAAATGGGTCTACAGAACTAAGTATGCATCAAATGGAAGTGTTGAAAGACACAAGGCTCAGCTAGTTGCCAAAGGATTTTCCCAAGTTGAAGGAATTGACTATAATGAAACCTTTTCCCCTGTAGAAAAAATGAATTCCATCCGCCTTGTTCTTTCCCTTGCTGCCTCACATAAATGGGAGGTCCATCGGATGGATTTTAAATTCTCCTTCTTGCACGAAGATTTGCAAGAATAAATCTACATGGAACAACCTCCTGGCTATGTCTAGAATGAATCTAGCCTTGTTTGTCGCCTCAAGAAATCTCTTTATGGTCTCAAGCAAGCTCCCCGATCTTGGTATGCCAAAATGGATAGCTTTCTTATTACCACTAGATTCTCTAGATGCCATTCTGATCCTAATGTCTATACCAAGAAAGT
>ML779570.1:293044-337538 GCA_009831015.1 Picea engelmannii
ATGACCTTATCATTACTGGTAGTGACTCAAAACTTTTAAACCATGTGAAAACCAACCTTAAGAAGAAATTTGAAATGACAGACTTAGGTTTTTTGCACTATTTCCTTGGCCTCCAAGTTTTGCAAACCAATGAAGGAATTTTTATTTCTCAGTCTAAGTATGCTTGTGTCCTTCTTCGTCGCTTTCACATGGATGATTGTAAACCAACCCCTTCTCCCTTCCAATATGGAGTCAAGCTTTTTGCCACCTGTACTTCTCCTGAAGTTGATGCCACCTTGTATCGTCAGTTAGTTGGTAGCCTCTTATACTTGACTCATACCCGTCCTGATCTTTCCTTTGCTATTGGTCTTATTTCCCAATATATGAAAACACCCCATGAAATCCATTGGAAAGAAGCTAAAAGGATACTTTGTTATGCTTGTGGTACAACTCAGTTATGGATACATTATAGTTCAAGGGGGACTTCTTTATTGGTTGGTTTCACTGATTCAGATTGGGTCGGCGACCCTGATGATCAGAAATCTACTACAAGTTATGTTTTCAGCCTTGGTTCATGACCTGACACTTGGGCCTGTAAGAAACAACAGGCCATTTCACTTTCTTCAGCAAAAGTAGAATACTGAGTAGCGATAAATGCAAGTCAGGAAGCCTTGTGGCTTCGACAGATCCTTTTAGAGTTTGGATTCCATCACCAACATCCGATTAGCCTTTGGTGTGACAATAAGAGTGCCATCAAGCTCACCAAAGACCCAGTTCAACATCAGTGTAGCAAACACATCGAGATACACATGCACTTCATCAGAAAGCTAATTCGTGATCAAGTTATTGAAGTGCTCTTTTTCCCTACAAAAGATCAAGCTGCAGACATTTTCACAAAGTCTCTTACAGAAGCAAATTTTTCCAAACTTCGATCTATGTTAGGAGTTTAGGAAGTTATCATTAAGGGGGGATAGGCTCTAATGCCTCCTTCCTTCTCCTATTGTGTCACTATTATAAATCCTTCATTCCTATTCCAAGTTGTTCTTAAAGGGGGATGTTAGGATATTTAGACACTTAGGAGTTAGTTAAGATCTACTTGGTCTAATATGTTGTTAGGTAAAAGTGTGTTTCTTAGTGTGTTTCTTTAGTATGCATTAGTATGTACTTGTAGCTAGGAAATCTGACAGTCACGATATGTTCCCGACATAGAGTGATCCGACGGTTCATACTCTCCTTGATCTTAACGACCATTGATTCGTGGCTTAGCACCTGATTAGTCCATGATCTCTATTTAAAGAGAATGGAGGGTCATTTGTTGATGATCGATTGTGAGAAGCTCTCTTGTAAAATCTCTCTGTAATCTTTTTCTTTGCATTAGTAAACTGCTCCAAGTGGATGCATTGGATGGGGCTGTGGATTTTTCCCCGTAGGAGTTTTACCACGTGAAAACATTGGTGTGTTGATCTTTGATCTGGTTATGTGAGTGGTTACTAAAGGTGTTCGTCCAAAAGGTGTTTTTCACATTTTCGCATTTCGACATTTCACGATTTCATTGATGTCACAAATGGCCCATTTTCTTACACTCTGAGCATCTAAACGACACCCCCATATAATGAAACCTCTCTCCAATCACTGTGTCATGCCACTCTACTTATATCTCGGCCGATATGCCTTCAAACATATCAATTTCCACAAACATTTTACACATACCTTTGTCAGAACCAGATAGTAGTTTGGGGTCAGCAAATAAAAAAATTTCTAGCGCATTTCCAACCTCCTTAAACGCCTCCAAATTCCACAAAGTGAGCGCCCAACCAGGAATTAAAACCCACAAGTGTCTGTATCGAATGACCTCCTTCTCTGGGTTGAAACCACAATGCCATTTTTATAAAATTAGGATTTCATCTTTCACTAGCCAGACCTCGTTTAGAACCATTTCTGCATCCTCTGGGTTTTTAAAAATGAAACATAACCATCCCCTAGTCAGGATGATTATTTCTAGTGGGTATACTAGTACATGGTTCCATGTAACCTCCACCCACATGTGTACCTCACTAGCCCTCAAAGCCATGTATCCAAACCTACCTACAAGCCCCCGCGAAGAAAAAAAACCTACTTCTTGCATCTTAACATCCCTGCCAAGGGTTAATCTTTTTTATTATTGCAACTATGTGAGACATTCTATAGCTTACAAACCTATGAGATCTGGATCATTGCAGCCATGTGAGATATTCTCCATATTACAAACCTGAGAGAAATCCCCTGAAGAGGGTGTGTGGTTCCTATATCAGATAGATATGGAACGTAGAGATGACCTCCTCCATTTAGAGAGTTGATAAGAACTCTAGATGATTATCTTGTGGGAAAGGTAATTTGTTGATTTAGACATGCCTGTGGCTGAGCACAAGGTGAACGTGTGAAATCCAAAAGTGTTGGGTGCATTGTCATGAGAACATAAATGAAGATGATGTATTGGCCTCCTCTTAGCAGCTAAGTTGACGAGAAACTCCAAATGAATCTCTTGTCTGATGCAGTGGGGAAGAAAATTTGTTGAGTGGACATGCCTATGGATGAGCACATGTGAACGTGTGAAGAACTAGTTATTTTGTGTAATGAAGTGAGCCAGAGATATGGAAATCCCTATGGATGTGCCCCTGGTGGATGAGCACTAGTGGGTGTATCATATGCCTTTCTATATTGTTCAATATTCAAACATGCCCGTAACCATAATTGTAATGGAAAGAGTACAGGTCGACCCCACCTTAATGTGACTGGTAATTAATATAAAAGATAATTAATATGGTTAATATTGATTATATTATAAGCTAGTGATTTCAGCCCTATTGAGCCAATAGTAAATTATGTTGACAGGTTCAGGTTAGTATAAGTAAAGGTAAATTCCCCACTAAGGAATCATATCTTTCAAGTGAGTTAGGAAATTTCAGCAAGTACACTTTCTTGGGAAAATTGCATTGGTCTGACTCTTGAACAATATAACAAGGTAGGGTTACAGGAAGATCTGACTCTTGAACAATATAACAAGGTATATGATACATCCATTAGTTCTCATCCACTAGGGTCACATCCATAGGGATTTCCATATATCTAGCTCATTGCATTACACAGAAGAACCGGTTCTTCACACGTTCACCTATGCTCGTCCACAAGCACCTCCGCTCAACAGATCTTCTTTCCCACTGCATCACACAAGAGAGTCATCTGGATTTTATCATCAACTCTGCTGCTTAGAGGAAGCTAATACATCATATTCATTTATGTTCTCATGACGATGCACCCAACACTTTGGGATTTCACACGTTCATCTTGTGCTCAGTCACAGGCACGTCTAACTCAACGAATTGCCTTTCCCACAGGATAATCATCTGGATTTATTCTAAACTCTATGAATGGAGGAGGTCATCTCTATGTTCCAGCTCTATCTTAGATATGAACCACACACCCTCTTCAGGGACTTTCTCTTAGGTTTGTAAGCTGGAGAATATATCACATGGATGCAATGATCCACATCTCACAGGTTTGTAATATGGAGAATGTCTCACATAGATGCAATCATCAACACTCCCTCTCAGCTAGGGAGGCATTATTCATCATGCCAAGTCTCACATGGATGTACTCTGAATTTTGTCTTGGTTGGAGTCATGAATACTCCGTCTCAACTAGGGAGACATTCTTCACCAAGTTAGTTTGGTGAAGATGTCTACAATCTTCTCATGTGTAGGAAGGTACTGCATGTGTATGATTTTCCTCTGCATCATATCTCTGATATATGAATATTTCATCTCATCGTGTTTCGATCCATCAAGAAACATTGGGTTCTCAAGGAGATTTATACACGACTCTTAGTTATCATCATAGGATCCATCTCATGATCAAGTAAGTCTGTCAAAATCTTGTTAAACCATACTGCTTCACACACTCAATGGTACATACTCTGCTTCTATGGTATTCAAGGCCACAAAGATTTTGTTTCCTGATGTATTAGGAAACCATGGAAAAATTCATGGTATAATATCAACTGGATGTGTTCTTCTGGTCCACTATACTTTTTTCTCAATTTGAATCGGCATATCCTGCAAACTCAAGTTCACTCTGGAGGCATATCTCAGGCCCTATCCAACTATGCCTTATGTTTTTTTGTTGTCTAATGAGTCTGTATTGGTTGACGCATAAAATGACTAAGTACATTCACTGCATGGAATGAATCAATTCTGGTTTTAACCAGATACATCAGTGATCCAATCAGTTTTGGATCAGTCTCATCTGAATCATCATCAATATTCTCCTTTTAAATTTATCATGGTGGATTTTGCATTCTGTCATACTTGAACTTCTTTAATATCTTCACTTTATATTTTCCTCAACTCAGGAAAATCTCATCGTTCATCTGTCATACTTCTTGTTCCAAGAAGTAGTGCATCATACTTAGATTCTTCATCTTTAATTCAAAAGTCAAGGATTACTTGTATCCAACAACAAGGATTTCTAAATAAGTCACCAAAATCAGGCTCTTGTCATCAACACTATAATGATATAGGTTTGGATCAAGAACACTCTTGCTGAACTATAAACTCATCAAGAATTTTTCTATCAAATATATTTTCCAAATCATGGATGGTAGTACAGATGGAAGTGTATCGAGTTTACTGGATCAAGTGTCTCATCATAGACAACTCCCTCTGTTTGTGAGAAACCTCTGGCTATAGATCTCATTTTGTATTTCTAGACACATCCATCATCTAAATGTTTGATCTTATAGATCCACTTGGAAGTTACCACAAAATTCCCTTATGATCCCTCAATAATATCTTATGCATCCTTCTTTAAGATATATTGGTATTCTTTTGTTTTGGAATCTTTCCATACATGTTCTCTTGTTTCTTTTCTAAGACAAGGAGGCTCAACATCAATAAGGTGGCTCATGACTAAAGGATATCTTGAAAATGTCTTTTAATTTATCGGGATGTGCCTTGAGAGGATTGTATGTTTCTCTACCTCTTGCAGAGAGAGTCTAGGTAGGCCTTTTATGCCCTACTACATTATCTCTGAACATACCAACTGGAGCAATTGTATCAACTTGAATAGTGATTGTCTCCCTCTGAGCTACTAAAGAGGGAGAAGGTATTATCTTGTTGTCAATCTCCATCTGAGATTCTTTAGGTTTGTTGAATGGGTATCTCTTCTTTTAAGGACAACGTCTCTGCTTGTTCTTGCATAATAATCAATTAAATATGGTTTGTAATCCTGTACCAAAGATAATGGTCCAAGTCTGTGAGGGCTCCCATACTATCGATTTCTTCAAAAATCCAATCAACTATAAAATTTTAAATCAATTGATTTACCTAGTTTATATCCATGCTTTATTTTTAGAGGAAGTGCTTCTCCTCTCTCTTTTTTTCATTCTTTTTAGGTGGGTTTGGATCAATGTTAGTGGTGGAAGCATATTGTCTTCCCTTCTTCCTAGTTGGATAGTTTCTTTCATAGTGTCCATAATTGTAACATTTGAAGCACTGAATTATTGAAACATCTCTTCTTTGATAACCTGGATTTGATGAACACTTCTCACCTTTAAATGTTTGCCTAAAATATCTTTTGAATTTTCCTCCTTTCTATTTATGAAGTGCAAGAGCATGATTTTATTTTGAGGAATATTCCACTCCTCTATTTCTATGTCTAAGTTCTTCTTGAGTACAATCTGTCCATAGACGATCAAAGGTTGGTAGAGATTCTCTTCCATTGATACTCTGAAGGAAAGGCTCCCATGATTTGTAAGGTTGTTGAGAGTGGTTAAGACAAGTTCTCTATCATACATGATTTCTCCGATGGTCTCTAGTTGTTATTTAATATCTGATAACTTCATAAAGAACATGGAAACTATGTCACCTTTCGTCATCTTGGTACTTGGAAGTTGGCTCTTCAAGGTAAGATTTTTGAGTGTGTTTTCACTTTAAAACATTTCTTTGAAAGCTTCATACATATCATAGGCTGTATTTAGATTGGAAATCCTAGGCAAGAGGTGATCTCTTACTGAGTAGATGATTAATTTCCTTGCTTTGACATATTCTTGATTTCTTATCTTCTTCTCTATATTTGTAGCTGTGGATGGTAGGGTTTTAGTTACCACATCCAAGATGTCATCTTCTTCAAGGGCGACTTGAAGACTTGATTTCCAGGAGATGACATTGCTTGCTCCATCAATCATATCTTCTACTAAGGCGATGTTCTTCATTTGATTGGTTTCTTCAAACTCCCGCCAACTGGATTTTGAAAATATAATGATTAGGTTGAATTATTAACCTTCAATTATGTTGGAAATATGACTACCAAAAATCAACTTGATAGTGTCACATAGATGCTTGTTGATTCAGGAGAAATGTTTCTTCAAAAATATAGAATTAATATTCTATAGGAAATTTCGACACCCTAGAAACTCTAGGGCCAAAAATAAAAATTTCTCAGAATTTCACTTTGAGAGCTTTTGGAGATGCGCAAGAGGAGGCTTTACTATTCTATGGGAAAATTATCCCCAACATCCAAGTATTAAGGTCTAGAACACCACTGAAAAGAGGGTCGTACAAAATTTTATGGAAATGCTAGAAGGGTCGTATGGTTCTGCAAAAAGGTGACATAAGACTTTGTGGATGCTTGTGCAATGGGTTCTTTCAAGACCTACGCTTTGATTTTTCAATAGTCAAGGCTAAGCATGTTGATTTTTCAATAGTCAAGGTTAAGCATGTTGATTTTTCAATAGTCAAGGTTAATCATGAATTTCATTCCAATTTTAGCATTTAACAATAACCATAAATGCTGCAGCAACCAAGATCACAAGAAGAAGCACCATGCACAAGAACACAAGAAGTATTCTGGGAAACCCTTCTCAACAAGGGAAGAAAACCCATCCAATTCATTTTCTATATTCCTCAAGAGAAATACCTTCATCACCAAGATAAAACCTAGCACGCAAGAGGGTGCTCAAACCCTAGAAGACTATCGCCCAAGAGAGGTGCGCAATTTTCCCAAGAAAGTGTACTTGCTGAAATTTCCTAACTCACTTGAAAGATATGATTCCTCAGTGGGGAATTTACCTTTACTTATACTAACCTGAACCTGTCAACATAAGTTTATATTGTCTCAATAGGGTTGAAATCACTAGCTTATAATATAATCAATATTAACTAGGTTAATTATCTTTTATATTAATTACCAGTCACATTAAGGTGGGGTCGACCTATACTATTTCCATTACAATTATGGTTACAAGCATGTCTGAATACTGAACAATATAGCAAGGCATATGATACACCCACTAGTTCTCATCCACTAGGGGCACATCCATAGGAATTTCCATATCTCTGGCTCACTTCATTACACAAAATAACCAGTTCTTCACAAGTT
This sequence comes from Picea engelmannii, assembly GCA_009831015.1. NCBI lineage: Eukaryota > Viridiplantae > Streptophyta > Pinopsida > Pinales > Pinaceae > Picea > Picea engelmannii. The sequence goes on from ML779570.1 coordinate 300,437, forward strand.
CACCTGTGCTCATCCATAGGCACGTCCACTCAACAAATCTTCTTTCCCACTGCATCAGACAAGAAAGTCATTTGGAGTTTCTCGTCAACTTTGTTGCTCAGAGGAGGCTAATACATCATCTTCATTTATGTTCTCATGACGATGCACCCAACACTTTGGGATTTCACACGTTCACCTTGTCCTCATCCACAGGCACATCTAACTCAATAGATTACCTTTCCCATAAGATAATCATCTAGAGTTCTTATCAACTCTCTAAATGGAGGAGGTCATCTCTACGTTCTAGATCTATCCGATATAGGAACCACACACCCTCTTCAGGGGATTTCTCTCAGGTTTGTAATATGGAGAATATCTCACATGGATGCAATGCTCTAGATCTCATAGGTTTGTAAGCTATAGAATGTCTCACATAGTTGCAATAATAAAAAAGGTTAACCCTTGGTAGAGACGTCAGGATGCAGGAAGTAGGTATTTTTTCTTTGTGGGGGCTTGTAGGTAGGTTTGGATACAGGGCTTTGAGGGCTAGGGAGATACACATGTGGGTGGAGGTTACATGGAACCATGTACTGGTATACCCACCAGAAGTAATCATCCTGACTAGGGGATGGTTATGTTTCATTTTTAAAAACCTAGAGGATGCAGAGATGGTTCTAAACGAGGTCTGGCTAGTGAAAGATGAAATCCTAATTTTATAAAAATGGCATTGTGGTTTCAACCCAGAGAAGGAGGTCATTCGATACAAACACTTGTTGGTTTTAATTCCTGGTTGGGCGTTCACTTTGTGGCATTTGGAGGCCTTTAAGGAGGCTGGAAATGCGCTAGCAAAATTTTTATTTGCTGACCCCAAACTACTATCTGGTTCTGACAAAGGTATGGGTAAAATGTTTGTGGAAATTGATATGTTTGAAGGCTTATCGTTCAATCTATAAGTAGAGTGGCATGACACAATGATCGAAGAGAAGTTGCATTATATGGGGGTGTCATTTAGATGCTCAGAGTGTAAGAAAATGGGCCATTTTTGACATCAATATATTGAGAAGGTTCCCAAGTCTACACTTATTTACTATATTATCAAACATATACATAAAATCCAAACTGGAAACAGAGTAATGCGTTGCCTGAGTATGGTCAGAATGCAAAGTTCCTGTGTGCAAAGGAGAGTTGTTGTTGTTGAGTGATCTCATTACTCTGCTCCTTGTAAATCTGAGGTTGTATGTGTGCCAAAATAGTTTATGATCTATCATTGTTAGATTCCAAGTTCGCCACCTTCCTCTTCAAGTCTTTGATTTCCAAATTCCCACTTCTGTTTATGATTGTCTATGAGTACCACTCCATCACCCAAAATTCTTCCTCCCATGTGCCCATTCTGTTGGGTCTGTAAACCCAGAGAGAAGCAGATCTGCAACAGAGAACCAAGAAAATACACAACAAAATAGAAATCACACAAGACACAATATTTACGTGGTAAAACCCTCAAGGTGAGGGAAACATCCACAAGACAATGGCATAATCAATCTATTAGTAGAAATAACCTAGAGATTACAACACCCATAGGAAATCGCCAGCCTGGGAGAGGGCTAGTATCCCCTGCAACTCAAATGCCTCTAAGTCATTCATATTTATAGAATGTCTCCTTCAGTTATACAAAACTGAAAAAATTAAACGTTGCCCCTATCTTAGTTGAGTGGTTTCAACAAGAGGCAATAAATCTTCCTCAAAACTTGGTGAGCCAAAAATGCCTTATCCAAAATAATTGTCACATTCCTAACAATCTCCACCTTGACAACAATTTACCTGATGCCATGCCTTTTTCCATTCATCACCTTCTTGCAAGATAAAGATAGGTGATACAAGTGCTCTCAAAACTGAAGCATCCATTTTACTACTCCACCTCGATTTGTCATGTGACTACTGACAACACCCTGCATGTGAAATATCTTATCTTCTCATCGCAAACTTATACATTATTCTAGCATACTATACACAAGAGATGCCCTCCTTCTTCCTTATAACTAGGACACTGTCTTGAAGAAAGATTACAATGAAAGCTAAAGAGACATTTACCAGTCTCACAAGGCTCATACTGAATCTCATCAATATCCTTCATTTATCATTTTCCTCGTCTCTATGTATCTCTATGCCTAATATTTGTTTTGTAGCTTGGAGATCCTTCATTACAAACGTCCTGTCCAACTAATCCAACCCGTTGATATTAACTATGCTTGTGCTTGCTACAAGCATATCGCCAACACTATAAACACCAAGATAGTGAATACCATAGTTATTCCCACTTCTTGTAAATCTCAGCTCACCATGAAGGAATCAACATCTTGTAAAATTGTCTGGTCTAGATCCAGGCCATACAATAATTACTTGAACTTTTCATACAACTCTCCTATTGTGATCCTCAGCACCTCCAGTGTTCCACGTCAAACTCTGTATTCGAGACCTTGGCCAAAAGCAGATGAAGTCATCCAAGTGAGTTTGACGCAATTTCAACTCCAAGAAACTTTCAATGGAGTCCTATCTCAACCTTAACATGAACATCCCCTTGACCAAAATCCGGCCAAGGCGACCAAATAAAAATTCACCGCTCACCTCCAGGCCCATTTATAATGGAGTTACAACTAGCCTTTAAGAAGGCTTGATTACATGCGATTACATGGACATAAAATCACGGAAAACTAACATGATCCGTAACCCACCCCCTACCACCTAAGTCTACGTCTATACTTAACCAGTTGAATAATAGGGTACGCATGCTTAACAAGGTCTTACATCGATATGTCCAACTACATGAAAAATCAAAATTTTTTACAACTCCATTAAAATAAATGTTCACATGACAACTACCATTACAGATACTGCCATTTACCAGCACTTCTCTCGTCCTTGGCTGCGCCTTTCTATTTCTTGTCTGCAACCACCAGTACCAGCAGCAGTGCTGCCATCGCTGGAGCCATATCCGGCTAGCGTTTCCATAGGATTGCAGAATCCGTTAACTGGAAACCGATATCCATATAAAAGTATGACATCCACCTTATGCAAGCCACGAGACGAGGGATTCTGCGCCACCACTTTGCCCATGCCGTCGACTGATAATGTCGCATTATCACCATGGGGATATCATCCTGACGCCCGCATATAGCCTCCTGCAAGGCGCTCCACCTCGACTTTACGTTCTCCACATGGGCATGTGTCCGTCAACAAATCCACCCCTTTGTATTTCGCAATAGCCCCCCACAGATCTATCTCTTGAAGACTTTCTTGTACGACCTCCATGGCGACTTCAACGCAGCCTCCATATAGACCACTCACTGGATTGAGCCTCATCCTTCTCTGCAGTGGCCCACCTAGAGCTCCTTCATGGACACGCCTCACGCCTCCCATCTCCGCGGCCTCCAATTTTCATTCATGCAGTCAAAAGTCTGCAAGATTGATGGCTCCTTCCTCACATTTGTTGGTATCTTCAATTCTGTGGACTGCAACCCATAGAAAAATCTCAAGCATGCTTCAATTTCATGCTAGGATCTCTCCACCAGAATACAGATCTGGCTCTCTTGTCTAAGAAATTGAAACCGATGTCACAGGAAAGTCCACTACATGTGATCAAAGTCTGCTTTCACCAGGGCCTCTTGGCTTCCTTCTTCGCCTTCAGGAAGACCAGATCTGACCAAATCCACTCTACAAAAACCATCTATGGACTTAGCGTGTGATAGGTGAACCATCCCCCTGCATCCTTAAGTCTTTGTAGCTTGGATTCAAGCGACCCAATTGAATCATTCTTGAGGGGAATCTCTTCTGTCTTCAAATGGGAAATCTTACGTGCCCTCAAAAAACTTCCAGCAGAACACTATTCCTGTCGTCATTGGAATCGTACTTGGCCTTACAAGCCTCTGGCCAAAAGATTATGGGGACACAATCCGGGCTCACAACTCCTCAAAAAACAAAAATCCCAATTCTGTGTTCTGTGTCTCTCCTCCTCTCCATGGCTCGACATCGTCCTCCCATGCAAATCGAGACATCCATGGCTTAGCTTCATAAGAGAGCCTTTCAATTCTCTTGGATGCCATTTTTCATGTGCTTTGTCTCTACATTTGTGGCTATGTCACCGATCCCGATAATCAGAGACAACCCCAACCTTACCAACATTGACAATGGTTTCAGGTTCTGTTTTCTCGAGGCTGTGCATGGGTGCACTCTACAATCTAGTCGGGCCACACTCTTTATGCGCGTCTCTTCTCATGCTCATGGTGCCACACAAAATATTGTCCTCTTCCATGCATACTGGTACTCATTCTCATTTCCTCACGTCGCAACTCTTTGACAATAACCTAGAACCTCATGTAGCAAATCTTCCTCTGTCGTTTTTGAAATGTCTCCATCCTCTTCTACTACCCCCAAAATCCAAATCAAAGAAGTAAAATCTCCAGTCCAACCTCTATTTCGCCTTGAGTGATTTTTACTAGTATTTGAAGATGTGGTAGGAAGCCTATCTTTTTTCATAATAGTTAACTTATACTTGTATAATAAGTACCATATCCTTACTCTACATAAGTGGGTAGGTTGTATTTCTTTTAATTCTAAGATTGTGTATTAAAATTTTTTGATTGATTTTCTTGATTTTCCTTCAATTCTCCCTAGAAATACTACAAACACATATTTTGCAACCTTACAAAATCACTAGGTTAACAATCATGTCAAAAAAATAATTTATTTTCTCCCCCAACCATAACTTAGCTTCTCTAATATTATTTCTTAAGACCATATAAACCCTTTCAAGTTCTACTAATCCTCCTTTTATCAGTATATCTCTAGTAGCTTATGATGGATGCCAATTCCATGATATTAATACGAAGGTACTTCTTGTAGTTGTGGTTGTCATAAAAAAACTTCGGTTAGGTAACATTTCTATACTTAATGATCATTATCTGTTATGAGCCAAGGGGGGCATATATATGGATAAATGTATATGATATGACCCCAAGGGGGGGCATATATGGGCCTAAATGTGCATGTAATGTGTAAATACATATGTAATAGGATCAACCTAGTGATCAAGGGGCCTCATTTGCAAGTGTGAATAACTATTTATAAGAGATCATGTATTCATTATTAACTTGTGAATTGTGAAGTATGAAAGGTATTTGGTTATTTGGAGTGGGTTCCCCTATTCTTTAAGGAGTTATTGTGTAACTTATCTATAAATTATAGAATTAGACACCATGTACTTCTCATAAATTATAGAAGTACACACCATGTACAGGATGTCAACATGGAGCACAACTCCAATATAGATAAGTTACACAATAACTCCTTAAAGAATAGGGGAACCCCCTCCAAATAATGAAATACCTTTCATACTTCAAAATTCACATGTCAATAATGAATACATGATGTATTATATATAGCTATTCACACTTGCACATGAGGCCCCTTTATCACTAGGTTGAACCTATTACATATGTATTTACACATTACATGTACATTTAGGCCAAAATATGCCCCCCCTTGGGATCCTATCATACACATTTATCCATATATATTCCCCCCCTTAGGTCATAACATTATCTTTGTTGTATCAACATTCATTGTCATCTGAAGGTTAATGCAAAAAAAAATTGAGAATTTGAAAATTTTTTTCAGGTCAGAAAGGTTCATTGATAAAAGAACAATGTAATTTTCTTGTAGGAGGAGAGTAATAAATACCTTTGTGAGGTTCATTCCCACACACACTACTTCCTCTAAGAAACCTTTTGACTTTTCTGTATAAACATCAAAAGTAGTAGGGAACAAAGGACTACTTAATCCCTATGTTAAAATTAATATATTATGACTAGCCCTCATTGTATCCAAACGTGGAAATGTATATGTCATATAAAATTATTATTGTAGACCTCAACTCCAAGATGAAAACAATATCTTCTAGTATCTTCCAAAGGTTATTTTGAAGAAATATGCATCAAAATATTTTTAGAAGTCAACAAAATTACATAGGATATTGTCTTTTTTTTATTTTTATTTTTGACTTTCTTCAACTATAATTCTAAGAGTAATTAAATGATATAGAGTCAAGTGATAACTTAAAAAACTAACATGTCCCTTATCTCTCTTATGATCATGGTTTTCTATCCACAGACCAATATTCTCTTCTAAAGATATACCATAATGTTGTTGGGTTTTCCTCCTCCACTATATTTGTTGTTGGTCCCATTGTCTTTATGATCATTTTCATTTCCCTTGCACTTTTTCCATTCGATGCCCCTCCACCTATTCTTACTTATCTCTAATTCATTGCTTCTTTACTTCCTCACTATGTAGCTTGAATACTTGATTATGTGATTGATTGATTTAGAAGTAATTAGCTTTTGCATATGGAAATTATTTTACTATCTACCATAATTTAAATTTTTTTTGTATCTCATTTTATTTTCGTTGTTAGTGTGCCAATTTAGTTCATTTGATTAGGTAACAACTATCATATTTCAATGAAATGTTGCATGAAGTTACATGTACTTTCTCCTTCAACAAAACACGAATCTATACTTATTTAAACAGTTCATATATGCATGTAGCTATCCATTAGGGATTACCTTCGTAGTATTTTGTTGTCTATGGTAGATCTCTATACATAGAATGAAGGTAGAAAATAAGATGGGTCACAGGAAATTCATAAAAAAGGAATATCTTTAGAGATACAGGTCCCCAACAGTTCACCAAAGAAGAGGAATTGGTCAAATGGAAGGGAAGTCATGGAGGTTTTGGGAGGATGTTTAGAGGATAGAAAGAAGTGAACGGATTTTACCTACAAAAGGGTTTCCCGAAAAATGTAAAAGGGTTCATTGAGATCGAAAATAATCACTAGAAGAAATGATTTTCCATTGAGAAATGGGGAAAATTATTTCTATGTAAATAAATTGATTTTGTAGTAACAGTGGAGTTGATTCAGAGAGGAGAAATCGAATAACGATATTAATTTTCAAGTTAAGGAAATTTCCCAATGGAGGCATATTCAACCTAGCGGTCACCCCTCCAAGATGAAATCAAATTGGATATTCAAAAAATCATTTTTGTCTTAGGAATCATATTATTTTGTAGTAATATTGATATGTTGAGAAGAAATTTACATTTAAAGGATCAATTCTAGTAGGAAGAAAAAAAAAATTTGGCATGTAATTAACACAGCGGTAAAATACCAATTGTTGAAACAAGAGTCAACTAACTACCCTAATTAACCTTCCTCCGATGAATGTTCATGTTTTATCTACATGCAGGAAAGAAAGTAAATCCATCTATATCAATGCTTCCAATTGGGCATCCAACTAGAGATCAAAAGATAGCATTATGACCATGCCATAGTTTAAGTAGGAGCATCATTGATCCAGATTATTTTTGGCACAAAATGAGAGCGGAGATATAATAAAGAATTGCATAGAGATATCGCAGATATCCAATAATATAATATAAATGTATCAAAGATGCAACCATAGACACACAGATACATTAATACATGATTTCTATTAATGGAATAAATGTACAGAGACTACAAAAATACAGAGTGAAAGACTCGTTAGAATGGTGGCAGCTTATCTCTGAGAAGAGATGTGACAACTACTCGCATTCGAAAGAAGATGATTACAATGAGGCTTTGAAGGCCTGTTTACAATAAACAGAAATGTCAAAAACCCTAGACATCCAAAAACCTAACCTTAGGAAATGAAGCGCCAAAAATCATGTTGGCCCCGTTTAGGTAAGTTAGTACATCAACTTCCCAGGGTCGTAACATTTGCGTACGATCTCCTTTTTAGGCGTATGATAGCCCGTTGGAAAGGTGTCGTTGAGGAGATTCATTTTGGGGGCTCATTCATGCCTTCGACTATCATTGAGAAGATTGATCTCGAAAAACCTTCATTTATGCCCTAAAAATAGCCTCGAAAATTAAAACTGCTAAAAATAGTAAATTGCCAAAATAGCATAAATAGTAAAGTAAGAATGACACTATGAGGTCGAGACTCATAAATAGAATGGCGCTTCCACATATATGGTTGGCCCAAGAGAAAATCACAGACATCCAGTGGGGAAACATCACATAATACCCCATCCTTGAAGGGCTCGATCTTGTATGAAAATCGACATTGTTGGTTGACACAGAGATCTCGTCCTTGGCGAAGCCACTCGATGTTGTATGGTTGCGGGTGTGGTGTTTTCGACAATCCCAATTGTTTGAATACCTATGCTGAGATGAGGTTCTTCTGGCTTCCACTATAAACAATAAAATGCAACTGTTTCCCCTTCACACACATCTATGAATCAAAAAGGTGCTCCCCCTCTTCAGGATCTGTTGGTTCTTTTGGTTGAATTGTTGCAATCATGACAATAGCAGTGGGATCTGTGTCAATGATCTGTCTTTTACCAGTATTTTCATAATCATATTTTGAATCAGGGTTCGACGCCTTTTCTTTGATCTCGACCACCAATGACTATTTTGAGAGACATTCATCAGTGTTGTGCCAGGGTATTTTGTGGAAATCGCAACATTTTCTGGTGTCCTTCTTTGTCTTCATGTGACCCTTCTTTTCCTGTGTCTTGGACGGGTTTTCGAGAGAATTTGTTAGGGTCATCTTTGTCATACTTTGGTTGTTATGGATTTGCAGACTCGAACTCCCGTTTGTTCTGGTGCTTAAATTTCTTCTCGATTTTAGCAACATATCGATAAGTAGCACTGAGTGATGAGATGTCCATAAAATCCATTTCATTTTGGATGTATCTGTGTAGAGCCCCATAGTATTTCATAACCAAATATTGTTCAGAGTCTTTGATATCCAGCTTAGTGCTCAAGGTATGGAAGGTATTGGTGAACTCCGGAACTGCTTGGCCCCTCTCTTTCCGCAGTGTGGTCCATATGATATACTGGTCCTCATAGTTTCCACTAGGGTAATATTGTTCCTTTACCACATCCACAAAAAAATCCCAAGTGGGCTCGACCCCATATATTCCACACTCCTCTGTGGAACTTTTCTCCAAGTAAGTTTCCCACCAATGTTTGATATGGGGGGAGATTTAAGGAGTGTGAAGGTGATATTTTCCCTATTGTAAAAATTATGAACAGAGAAATAACCTTCTAACATATTTAACCATTTCTCTAGGGCATCCGCATCTATCTGACCTTCAAATATGAGAATATCAAAATTAACCTATACCTTGAAAGTAGAGGTGCTTCCAAAGTGGATGTTTGATGAAGATGCGCCTGTGGCTATCGGCAGGCATTAAAGGATGTAGGAAAAATTCTCCATCATTTTGTCCCTCTGTCACATGAGAGATTTCTCAAGCGACAGATTGATAGGATCGTCTGCTCCATCGTTTTTATTTTCTTCCTCCATGGAGGGTTTCTTGGGAATGCGAGAGATATTGTCTTCAAGAGAGAAAATCTCAAGACCCAACTTGCTACACTCGGACCTCATCGGGGACATGCACTGAAAAACAATCAAGAGTAGCTTGCTCTAATACCACTGATCCAGAATATTTTCGACATGAAAAGATAGCGGAGATATAATAAATAAATTCATAGATATATTGCGGATATCCAATAATATAATAGAAATGTATCATAGATACAACCATAGACACAAAGAAACAGTAATACATGATTTCTATTAATGAATTAAATGTACAGAGACTGTAAAAATACAGAGTGAAAGACTCGCTAGAATGATGGCAACTTATCTCTGAGAAGAGATGTGACGGCTACTCGCATTCACAAAAAGATGATTACAATGAGGCTCTGAAGGAATTTTTAAAATAAAAAGGAATGCCAAAAACCCTAGACATCCAAAAACCTAACCCTAGGATATGAAGCGCCAAAAGTCATGTGGGCCCCATTTGGGTAAGTTAGTACATCAACTTACCAGGGTTGTAACTTTTGCATACGATCTTCATTTTAGGCGTATGATATCCCGTTGGAAATTTATTTTCGAGGAGCTTAATTTTTGGGGCTCAATCAATCCTTCAACTATCATTGAGAATCTTGATCTCGAAAAACCTTCATTTAGGCCCTCAAAATAGCCCCAGAAGTTAAAACTGCTAAAAATAGTAAATTGCCAAAATTGTCAGAAAATTATTTTGAGCCAGTTGGAAAAGGTGGGTGGCCACCGATATCCACCTATATCAATCATAACTTAAAATGGAATTATTTTCTATTGTATTCCCTTTAAATTTCTCTCTCCTAGGTATTTTTCAATATTTCTTTACTACTAAAATCATATTCAATAAGATATTCATGATTTGAATACAACTATAAACCAACAAAAATGTGAAATTCTCTATAGATTGTGATTAAGGAATATTAAGAGTACGGTAAGGTCTCCCATGATACCCACTGAGCATGCATGCTCCTTAGGTTGATCCGAAATTGATCTTTTAAATACTTTAGGTATGTTTATGGATGAGTTATTTTACCATTTAGGATTTAAAGAGAAGAAGAAGATTCTTAATAGAAGAATTATGTAGCCATCATAAAAAATTCAGAACAGTAAACCATAATGCCAATGATTGATAATGAAGTTCAACACAAATTTTCCTACATCTTCAGGACTTTGTATTAAATTGGAGGCTGCCTATTAATCTTTAATGATTAAAAACAATACCAATAACGACTTATGTAACAGCTCCTGAAACCACCTTTCAGATTTGCAACTTCTAGATAGAAACAAACATCACCAATGACTGCAATAGGTAATTCTGAGACTTTTGAGTATGACCTCGGCTATGCTTGGTTCGACATCTTGGGCTCTGGAGGAAATTTTTTGTTCAGCTACTTAGATGCAAACACATAAGATATATTCAGACTCCCCTCAAAATTCTGTAACTTTTGAGTATAAAGTCAACCTACTTCTGAATAGACCGTCAAGACCTCCCCTTTGCACAAATACAAATGTTGCACCCTGTCAGATCCATAGAGTTCATATAGTCTTGAACTATGTGCTAAAAAACTCCCTTTTGCTCAATTTTCGTGCCCGACTAAATAAGTCAGACGCCACCAAATTTAGCGACAGTTAGCCAAACTTAGCATTAATTAGCAAAACTTAGCAAGATTTTTCCAGGTTTGGAGGATTCTCACTAGATTTGGTGGTAACCGCCAGATTTGGAGGAAACCAGTAAACCACTTTGACCTTTCAGAAGGTGCCATGTGGCATCTCCTCATTGGGCCACTTGTCACCTCGTCATTGTCTCAAGACACATAAGAATGCCACACCATCTATCATGTCATCATCCATACAGTGCCACATTGTCATTTGTATCACCATGTGTCACCTTCGTACAGTGCCATGTGTCACATTCGTATGGTGGCACACGTTACTTTTTTACTCGTCCAAATCACCCCTGAAAATGCCAAAAATGACTAACACGTGGCACATCCTAGTGCTTCCATGTCTCATGATGATGTCAACATGACGTACTCCCGACATCATCATGATGTATTGTTGATGTCATCTAACACGTCATATGTACGACGTTTGACTAGTTGAATTTGAACTTTGACTTTTTGCATGTTTGGGAAAAAGTTCAGAATCCGATAAATTTTGCATACGGTGTCCATTTTTGGAAAACAATATACTGTCGAAATCAACATGTCGAATCCTACATGATGGCATTGGTTTCATCTGATTCTGGGAACTTTGATTTTTAGACCTTTCTGGATCCAGTTGGATCAGACCTCCCCACTAAGACCTTTTGGTCCTCCAAAAGGATATTAGCCAGTCATCAAGTGTGAGATATGCCTCCCCAATTGTTCTTTGTCTACCAAATATGTCTTGTGCACTTATCGCATCATAATCAATTGCATACTAACCATGACAACTAAAATCATATTGTTGTCCATTTTAACTGGTTCACATCTTACTGAATCAACTACCATCCATGTAGAAAACATGAGCAACAATAACATCGGAAATATGACATAAAATGAACCAATATGTTTGATGTGCTTGCACGACATTAACTTATCTTGAAGCAAAGTATGATTGAACTCCCATCCTACAATCATCTCATGTTCATGCTTAAGATCAACTACTTTGCTTGGGACAATTATAGGTGTATTTCTTGCATAAGCTACCTTCTTTAACTATTCCATTGTTAGAAGTGATTGATTTTCTTTTATATGATGAACATGTACACCATATTCATTTCCTTTCTTAAACAAGTGATATGTTCCTTGTAGAAGATTGCTTTGCAATCATCTAAATAAGGGTATCCTAAGACCATTCCACATGTTTCTAGCGGCACCACATCACATATTATTTCATCCACATACTTAGATGTAATTGCAAACTTTATGATACATTTCTTTGTTATGGGAAATTTGTGATCTTTTTTTATCCAATTTATTGAATAGGGTTTGTGATGCATCTTAGTGTTTAATCCCAATTTATTAACCACTTCTTCTGAAATTAAGTTACATTGAAATCCACTATCTATCAATGTATCTATCTTAGTATGTTTCATTATGACCCTTATATGAAAAAATTTACTTCTTGAATCAAAACCATCACTAATTTTACCTGTCAAACCAACTATTGTGATTTTAGACTCATCACCTAAATCATACCCCAAGTTTGTTGGTCATGTTGTTGTTGCAATTTTTTTCCTCCCTTTCCTCTGTTTGAACCACTTTAGTTTCTTCTCTGGGTGCAATTTCCATCAATGTTCATCATCATGTCCTTCTTTCTTTCAATTCTTGCAAGAGAGCTTCCCTTCCTTCATTGTTGCTGAATTTTCTTTCTTCCCATTCCCTTTTCATTTGCCATCCTTCTTTGAAGATGATTCCCCTGATACCCTAACTCTAGTTTTTATCATTTCAATATATGTTGCTTGGACATAAACCTCATAAATACTATTAGGTCCAAACATAAATATGGTATTACAAATATAAGAATGCAAACCTCCTATATACATCATAAGATTTTCTTGTGTAGTCAATGGAACATCTAACATCAAGGCCATCTTACGAAATTCATCTTTATATTCTTGCACCGACTGTCCTTTTTTTAGCTTAAGACTTTTCCATTCAATTAAAACCTTTTCCTTATATCCCAATGGATAGAAATTTTTCCTAAGTGAGGAAATAAAATCATGCCATGATGGAAAAATTTTACCAACTTGTTGAGTTCCATTTTTCATTTTACTTTTCCACCAGATGAGAGTTGTGCCTTCAAGACGAAGCAATGCCAATCAGATTTTGTTTGCGTCATCTTTGATTTGCTGCATATTAAATTATACTTCCATATGTCAAACCAAGTTATCAAGTTTCTCATCATTAACTTCATCATCATACCTAGGCAATTTTTTTTTTACATCAAGTTTAAGTAATGGTATATCAGACTTATGTTTATGACAATGTTTTCTTGCAGTAGAATTTGAACTTGTACTTGAAGAAGAAGAAGAATATAGAGATGAAGCAGGTGAAGGATGAGGTTTAGGAGGGTTGTATCCTTCTTCACTTTTGTATTTATTTGAATATTCCCCTTGAAAAGGTCTCTTCTGTTCCAAGTAATGATCATACAACACTTTTACCATCTCTGACATGGAAAAGAAAGTTCATTGAAACTCTCTTTCATTTTGAGAAAGTACTTCTTCTGATGCCATATTCTCACTTTGAGATGTCCTCTTTCTTGATCCAATCTCAGTATCTCCTTCTACAATATCCCCTTCACCACAAATTATCTTTTCCCTGGTAATCATGCAAACTCAAACAACCAACTGCCAACCTGCTTTGATACCACTTGATCTGAAATTGATCATTTAAAGACTTTTGTTAAGTTTATGCATGAGTTATTTTACCGTTTAGGATTTATAGAGAATAAGAAGATGTTGACAGAAGAATTATTCACCCATCATGAAGAATTCTGAATAGTAAACCATAATGCCAAAGATTGATAATGGAGTTCAACACAAATTTACCTACATCTCCGAACATTTTTATTTAGTGGGAGGCTTCTTAATAATATTTAATGCTTAAAAAAAATACCAAGAAAGGATAGCATAACAACTCCTGAAACCACCTTTCAGATATGCAACTTTTGGACAGAAACACACATCACCAATGGCTGCAATAGGTAATTTTGAGACTTTTGAGTATGAAATCGGTTGTGCTTGGCTTGACATCTTGGGCTCTATAGGCACTTTTATCTTCGAATATTCAGATGAAAAAACAAAAGCTGTATTCGAAATCCCCTTGAAATTCTCCAAATTTTGAGTATAAAGTTGACCAACGTTTGAATAGGCCCTCAGGACCTTCCCTCGGCAAAAATCTCAAAGATGCGCCCTATCAGATCCATACAGTTTGTATAATCTCAAACTGTGTGCCAAAAAAACTTCCTTTTCTCAATTTTCATGCCTGGCTAAATAAGATAGAGTCCACCAAATTTAGCAACAATTATCCAAACTTAGCGGGATTTCACCAAATTTGGAGGAAATCACCAAACCACTTTGACCTTCGGGAAGGTGCCACATGGTGCGTCCTCAATGGGCTATGTGTCACCTCATCATTGGCCTGAGCCATGTCAGCATTCCATGTCAGCTTTCCCAGTCAGTTACCACATCATCATCCATACAGTTCCATGTCATCATCCATATAGTGCTAGGTCACCATCTATACCACCATGTGTCACCTCCGTACGGTGCCACATGTCACTTTTTTACTCGTCCAAATCACCCCTGAAAATGCCAAAATGACTAACACGTGGCATGTCTCGGTGCTTCCATGTGTCATGCTTCCATCATCATGACATACTACTGATGTCATCATGATGTACTATTGATGTCATCTGCCATGTCAATTGTATTGCCTTTGACTAGTTGACTTTGATATTTGACTTTTTTCATGTTTAGGAGAAATTACAAAATGTAATAAATTTCACATATGGTTTCCATTTTTGAAAACAAATATACTGCCAGAATCAACACGATGAGCCCTACACAATGGTGTTGGTTTTGTCTAATTATGGGAACTTTGATTTTTATAGATCTAGTTGGACCATGGGTAGATTCGATAATGGATTAGACAAAGAGAAAAGGGAAGAAGTGATTGATTGGCTAACAAATATGTTTGGGTGTGCCCAAGGGAACCTTGGGTGCATGACAGTGATGTGTGGCAGCAATGGGGAACACACCTTACTTTCCTTAGAAATATTTATGGAGACTTGGGTTTCGTTTGAGAAAGGAATCATCTTCTTTCGACAACATGGGAACAATATAAAGGTTCGACGACCCCAACAACACAACCATGAGGATTCATGACAATCATCATGAGAGAGAACAAGGAAAGGGGTGTGTACCCAAGTATGGGGCTCGTTGGTCCGAGAGACATGATGGTTTATGGGTTTGGGGGCTTGGGTGGGTGCAATGGGTCCATGAAGGGTCGCAACAAGTCATTTGAGTGTGGGTTTGTGAAGGGGCATGAAACACCCAAAAGACATGACATTTCACACAAGTGAGCCTTGGAGTTCCTATAAGAGTAACGACGTGCAACCAAAGGAATGTATATAATATTTTCCAACGATTTGGGGAGAAACATTCTGAGGAAAGTCTAAGGAAACGAACTGAGGTAGAACTTCCAAGATGGAATACTAGTAGTCAAGAGTGGGATTCTCTAGAAGGATTTGTAGAATTCCTAAAATGCAATTCTATTGGAGGCATGTGTGAGGTAGAAACATAATATGAGTTAGCTTGGTGAAATTACGTGGTAATGAAGGGAAAACATGTCTACGATTGCAGGCACGTCTGAGGTGCACCACAAGAGTTTATGGAGATGGTTGCAACCTAAATTCTTGGTGTGACGAATATGTTTATGAGTGTCTTCATGAGGTGAGATGAGTTGTTTGACTCTACTGAAGTTGTAAGTCAATTTGGTAATGCTCATATTGTAAATGTTTCACAACATAAAAGACTTAGCTAGGTGTTAGGCACAGTTCATGTTGATCACACTATTTATGTGTATTTATTTGTTTGTTTCACAATTGTTCTCTTAGTTTCTCATGTTCAAGGATGTATGATTATATATGCCTAAGTGTTAAACTATTAACAAATGTCTAATTATGCAAGAGTTTCACTAGGGTAGGAGTGTGACTCGTTGATATCCTAGAATGGAGTTATGGGTATGCTACAGGTGAAGAGGCATAGTCCAGATGGATTTTTCTTGGTTTTCTAAGGATCCAAGTAAGAACCATCGTGGTGTCACATGCCCTAAAGAGGTGAATTATCAAAATATATGAACATGTGTCATATGGGGTCATGAAATGTTGTATCAGAGCAAACTTTGAGAAACAGTTTGGTTCTCTTCACCACTACTTCATTCAAAATAGTGGTGGTGGAGGGGCATGATTGTTTGGTGAAATAGTTAGGGAACAAGCTGGTAAGAGTTCGATGAACTGACCCATCGTAGAAATAAACTAAGTGTAGACTTGGTGGTTTTTAATGGAAGTGAAGCGTTGAGTTATGGATGAATTTGTGACTTGTGTGAGATATATGTGCACCCATTTAGTAGGGCACACATAGAGTTTCATGGGTGAATCAATCACTTCTAGAAGGAAAATGAACACATGGATATCAAAAATAATTTCATAGACTAGAACATAGGGTTGAAAATAGAGGCATTTGGGTGAATACCTCGTTGAACAGTTCGACAAGTTGGGTTGTTATGTCATAGGTGGTTTGATCCCAATGTTATGTGCATACACAAACTAGGAGTGATGTTTGTGAGAGTGAATTGAGCACTTGGATTTGTATATGACCACATGAATCATTGTGTACTTGGGATAGTGAAAAGGATTTTCACAAAACTCTTGATAATACCAACTGATGACGGTCAAGTAGAAAAATAGACTGTGCAAGTAATGAAGCTTTGAAGGTTAAGAGAGACAATGTAACTAACCTATTTGAGAAACTCCAAGAGGATTTGGAGAGGATGGACAAATTTGACTCAAAGATAGAGTCCAATATCAACAGGTTGAATTCCTTGATGAGGATGACTAAGGCTTCATTGATAGCTGCATTGGGATAATTCAGAGAGGAGAGAATCCAAAATGAAAGAAGCTTAAGAACAAATAATTAGCCCAAATCACTTGTGAATAAAGGTAGGATGATTAAGTGTTACCTCTATTTGAAAAATAATTTTATGGGGAACTATCCAATGCAAGGAAGGTTGGCTCCATTGGTTTAAGAGGAGGCTCGACTCACACCAACATTGGAGGGTTCAAAACCCTTGGAAGAGAGAGTTTAAGTGCAGAAACCGATGGAAGAGATTAACAAAGTCATGGAGACATTGGTGGAATGCATGAAACATTTCAAGACAAGAGGTAAAGGAAAATTTTTGCAGATCGAAGAAGTTGAAGGACTCTACTTTTTGGACTAAAAAATAAGTGGTTTGAATATGAAAACCTTGGTTGATATCGAGGAAACCCACAATTTTGTGAGTGAACGAGTTGAGAATTTGGTTCATCTCAAACATGAGGGTTGTATTGGAATGTGTAAAGTGTTGAAGTCAGTGGTGATTCCAGTGAAAGGGATTGTTCATTCAACACCATTGAGAGTTGGAGAGGGGTTTTCCAACATGGAAATATTGTCAGCTCCATTGGAATATCATGTGAGTATATTGGGCTTGGAATTCCTCATACTTTCCAAAGAATATACACTCATTCACAAAAGTTGCTTAGTATTATTGTACGAGGCTAGAACACCAAGCGCACCCTTAACGATGAAAAGGAAGCTCAATAGAATGCACATGATTTATGCGCTAAGGTTTGTAGAAGGGGTCAATGGGAGCAATGACAAGCCTTGCAATGTTATGTAGTAGCAATATGTCATCCACACCACAACATCTCTGAGTAGTCCGAGGAAAGAATAGAAACATTCGATGGTGATGAATACTTCGATGAAGAAAACCATGGAGAAGCCTGGTCAATTGAGTAACCTGCAGAACCATGGATGCAAGTGTAAGAGACATTTGGAATCTTCACTTTCCATGGTGTAGCGGGGACATTATCAAGTGAATATTCATCAACAATAGGTAATGGACGATGTGAAGGATTAGGTAGAATACTTACCCACCATAGAAACTCCAAGGGTTAAGCCAAGATAGTGCATGGAGGCACTTACTCAACCATATTTGGAAACATATGTAGAAGAGGTAGGAGTTGAAGACCGACACCTAGCAACGATTGTAAAATTTTGTAGGAAGGCCATGGGGATATACGCCTTCCAACTTAATGCATAATTACTTGAGGAGTTGGGATGCTCACCGAAGAAAGTTTGATTGGTCATGCGATACTTGCGCATGGAGCACAAGCCAACCATGATTTATGACAATAGACTTGATGCCAACTATTGGGTACATTATGATTTCTAAATGAAGAATACAAAGACGTGTCACTGAGATAAATAAACATGAATGTTGATTATTAGTGGAGGTGTCATCAAAATACTCAAGCAAGGAATTGTGAAATGAAAAATGAGTTGTGAAGGTGCATTGCAAAATTGGGATGAGGGGTAGGACCTTGTCCAAAACCAAAGGGGCTTGGCTAAGTGAAATAAATGGGTTGGGATTATTGTGGGTGACTCAAAAATACCAAGAAGAGTTGGACATGATGTGGAGACATGCATTCTCTAGTGACGAATGAGATAATTGGAATGATCACCGAACCAGTTCAACACTTGAGAGGATCCAATTTACATGAAACAAAAAATATAGAATTTAAGTATTGAATCCATCATAGGTCAAGATCATCCAACACTTGGGAATGATCTTCATAACTTCCTGAGGAGAGATTATCTTGAAGAAAACAATTGAAGAGACCATAGCCATTGAGTGGTGGTGTGATTTAGATATGGGGAAGAGATGCAATGGATATTGACATATGTTGTTGGGGACTACAACAACTTGGAGTGGGGGAGTTTGTAGGGTATACCATGACACCCATCAAGTGTGTGCACTCATTTGGTAGATTCAATGATGGAAAAAAAGAAGATCACAAGGAATAAGCAATCGAATGGGCCAAAAAATAGGTTAGGGTGTGAGTAGGGGTAACTTGGGAGCATGATGGTGACGTGTGACACAAAGGGGGAACAACTTGTTTTCCTTATAATGATTTATGGATACTTGGGTTGCGTTTGGGAAGGAGTGGGGAAACTTGGGAGCATGTCCAAAGAGTGGATCCATCTTCCCTCGACAACATGTTCATACCAGAGTGGTTTGATGAACTCACTTGCACATCCACAGGGAGTTATGACTATCAATATGAGAGAGAACATTGAAATGGGTGCTCTCCCAAGGAAGGGTCGTTCCGGTCCAAGAGACATTATTGTTGATGGGTGCACATGATTGGATAGGAAGACTGGGTCCACTGAGTGGTGTAAAAAATCATTTGAGTGTGGGTTCATGAAGGGGAACGACACACCAGAAAGATGTGACCTTTCACACAAGTGACCCTTTGAGTTCCTATAAGATCAAGGTAACACAACCAAAGGAAGGCATGTAATATTTGGCAAAGATTTGCGGAGAACATGTCTAAGGAAAGTCTAAGGAAATGAGCTGAGGTAGAAATACCAAGATGGAAGAAAAGTAACCAAGAGTGGGATGCTATGGAAGGTTTTGGGTAAGTCCAAAAACAGAGGTTTGTTAGAGGCATGTGTGAAGAAGAACCAGAATATGTGTTATCTTGGTGAAATTATGGGGTAACGAAGGAACAACATGTCTGCGGTTGTGGGAACATATGAGATGCACTGCAGGACATTGTGAAGATGGTTGTGAATGAAATTCTTGGTGTGAGGAATATGCATATGAGTGTCTTGGTGAGGTGAGGCAAGTCAAGTTATTAACAATTGTCTAAGTATACAAGATTTTCACTAGGGTAGGAGTGTGACTCATCGATGGCCTAGAACAAAGTACGGGTATACTCTATGTGAAGAGGAGTAGTATGGATGAAGTATTCCTAGTGTACCAAGCAACCAAAATAGAACTATCATGGTTCTACATTCCCTCGGGAGGTGAACGATTGAAAGATCTGAACAAGAATCTTGTGGGGTCATGACAAGTGTTATTAGAGAAACATTTGAGAAACATTTTGGTGCTCTTCACCACTACTACAGTCAAAACAACGGTGGGGGATGGGAACACTTGTTTGGTGAAACTTTCTTGGCATAGGTCAGTGAGGGTTCGACGAATTGGCCCATCATAGAAAGAACCCGATCACAAACTTAATGGTTTGTGACATAAGTGAAGGGTTGAGTTGCAGATGAATATGTGAATTATGTGCAAACTTGGGTGCAACACTTGAGCAGACCAAGCATAGAGTTTAATTGATGAATTGAGCACTTGGTAAAGGTGGAAAAACACATGATTGTTGCAGAACTTGTCGTAGAAACAAACACAGAGTGGATCACAGAGGTAGTTCGACACAATCTTTTGTGAACGGTTCGACAAGGTGGACTATTCTATCATAGGTGGTTTGATCCCAATATTATGTGTATACATAGACCATGGGTGATGTTCCTAAGAGTGAACCAAGAACTTGGATGTGTAGATGACCAAAAGACTCATTGCAAACTTGGGATAGTGCATAAGAGTTGCACAAAACTCATGAGAATACCAAGTGATGAGGGTGAAGTAGTGAATTAGATGGTGCAAGTGATAAATCTTGGAAGTTCAAGAGAGACAATGCAACTGAACAATTCGAGAAAATCCAAGAGGATTTGGAGAGGATAGAAATATTTGACGCATATATAGATTCCAAGATCAGTGCGTTGAAGGCCTTGATGATACAAACCAAGGATTTTCCACCAACTGCATTGGGAGCACTCAGGGATGAGAGCATCCTACCTGAAGGAATCATAGAAAAAAAGAATCATCCCAGACTACTCATAATGAGAGGTAGACTGATAAAGTGTTACCTTTGTTCGTAAAATCATTTTATGAGGAACTATTCAATGAAAGGAATGTTGTCTTTGTTGGTTTACGAGGAGGATTGAATCACACCAACCATGGAGGAGTCAAAACCCTTGGAATAGATGTATTAAGTGAAAAAGTTGATGAAAGAAATGAATGAAGTCGTGGAGACATTGGTGTAATGCATGAAAGCGTTCAAGGTCAATTTTTTCAAAGTGATGCAGTTGAAGGACTCTGCTTTGTGGACACAACAATAAGTGGGTTGAATATGGCATCATTGGTTAACTCTAGGGAAACCCGTAGTTTTGTGAGTGAATGACATACGATGTATCTTCATCGCAAACCTGAGAGTTTCACTGGAACGTGTAAAGTATTAAAGTCAACAATGATGTCGGTGATATGGATTGTTCATTTAACACCATTGAGCATGCAAGAGTGGTTTGGAAATATGGATATGTTGGTAGCTCCATTGGAATATCATGCGATGATATTGGGCTTGGAATTCCTTAGACTTTCCAAAGTTTCTCCACTCATTCACAAAATTCACTTAGTATTCTTGTAGGAGGCCAGAATACCAGGTGCACCCCCAATGACGAAAAGGATTCTTAGGAGGGTTCTTAGTATTTCTATTATAAGGTTGGTATAACGGGTCAGTGGGAGCATAGACAATCCTTGAAACATGACATGGAATCAATATGTCATCCACACTACAACATCTCTAAGTAGTATGGGGAAATAAGAGAAATAGTTGATGGTGATGAAGCCTTCGATGAAGAAAACAATGGATAAGGTTGGTCAGTTGAGGAACCCTAATAACCATGAACATGAGTGTAAGATATGGTTGGAATATTCACTTTCCATGGAGTAGAAGGAACATCACCAAGTGAATAGTCATTAACAACAGATTATGCACAATGTGGAGGATCGGGTAGAATAATTACCAACCGTAGAAGCTCCAAGGGTTGAGCCAATATAGTGAATGGAGGAACTCACTCAACAATATTTGGATACTAACATGGAAAATGTAGGAGTTGAATACCGACACCCAACAATGATCGTAAAATTTTGTAGGAAGGACATGGGGATATATGACTTCCAACTTACTATAGAACGACTTGAAGATTTGGGATGCACATTGAAGGAAGTTAAATTGGTCATGTGATACTTGTGCACAAACCACAAGTTATACATGATGTATGTCAATATCCTTGGTGGCAGATATTTCGTACACTATGGCTGCTAAAAAAATAAAAAAGGGACATGTTGTCAAGAGAAATCATCATAAACATTGATGCCTAGTGGAGGTGTCATCAAAAGACTCAAGAAGGGAAGTTGTGAAATGATAGATAAGTCGAGGAGGAAACTTGATAAATTGGGACAAGGGGTAGGACCTTGTCTAGAACCAAAGGTATCCAGATAAGTGAAACAAATAGGTTAGAACTATAGTGGATGAGTCAACAAGACCAAGAAGATTTGGACAAGATGATGATGAGGTAGAAAAAAACGATTTTGTTGGATATGGAGACGTTCGTTCTCTAGCAACAAATGTGACAGTTGGAATAATCGCCCAACCAAATCAAAACTTGAGAGGATCCTATGTAAATGGCACAAAAATTATAGAGTTGAAGTATTGAAGCCATCATAGGTCAAGAGAATCCAACACTTGGGCACAATTTTCATAACTTCCCGAGGATAGTTTATCTTGATGACAATAGTTAAGGAGACAACAATCGTTAAGTGGTGACGATATCTGGAGATGGGGTATATACACAATGGAGATCAATGAATGTTGTCGAGAAAGACAGTAACTTGGAGTGGGGGAGGATGTAAGGTCTCCCATGACACCCGTCAAGAGCATGCACTTCTTTGGAAGATTCAACGACATAATGAATGAAGTGCACGAGGAAGAAGTGACTAGTTGGGCCAATGAAGATGTTTGGGTGTGATATGGGTAACCTTGGGTGAATGATAGTAACCTATGAAACCAAGGGGGAACACACCTTACTTTCTTTAGAATGGTTTTCAAAGACTTGGGTTGTGTTTGGGAAAGGGAAACACAACTTGGAATCATGCCAATGGAGTGGACACGTTTATGCTTGACAACATGGGTGCAATAGAGAGGTTGGACAACCCCATTGACACACCCATGACGAGTCAAAAAAATTGTCAGGAGAGAGCACAAGGAAATTGGAAAGCA
The DNA here is from genome assembly GCA_009831015.1 of Picea engelmannii. NCBI lineage: Eukaryota > Viridiplantae > Streptophyta > Pinopsida > Pinales > Pinaceae > Picea > Picea engelmannii. The sequence goes on from ML779570.1 coordinate 323,572, forward strand.
ACCAAGGATGGGGTGTGCCAGTCTAAGATACATGATAGTTTATGGGTGCATGGGATTGGATGGGCAAACCGGGTCCACGGAAGGTTGCAACAAGTTGTTTGAGTGTGGTTTTGCGAAGGGGCACAACGCACCCAAAATACATGATGTTTTACACAAATGAACCTTGGAGTTCATATAAGAGAAAATGGTTCCCAACCAAAGGAAGGCATAGAAGAATTGGAAAGGATTTTGGTAGAACAATTCTAACACAACTATGAGGCAACGAGCTGAGGCAGAACTGTAAAGATAGAATACAGGTAGCCAAGAGTGGGACACTCTGGAAGGTTTTGGGGAAGTCTAGAGATGCAGGTCTATTGTAGGCATGTGTGAGGTAGAAATGAAATCCATGTTAACTTGGTAAAAGTACTCGATAATGAAGGGACAACAATTCTTGGGTTGTGGGAACGTCTTAGGTGCACTGCAGAAGGTTCTAGAGACGGTAGCGAAAAAAAGTGTTGGTGTGATGAATCTATGTATGAGTGTCTTCATGAGGTGAGGAAAGTTGTTTGAATCTATTGAAGTTGTAACTCGATTTGATAATGATCATATTGTAACTTTTTCTAAATAACAATGACTTAGCCAAGTGTTAGGCCCAGTTTATGTTGCCTACACTATTTTTGTGTATGTCTTCATTTTTTACTGTAATTTTTCTCTTGGTTTCTCATGTTCATGGATGTATTCTTATATATAATTAATTGTTAAATTGTTAGCAATTGACTAAGTATACAAGAGTTTCACTAGAGTAGGAGTGTGACTCACCAGTAGCCTAGGATGGAGAATGGGTATGCTTCAGGTGAAGAGGTGTAGTCCAGATGAAGTATTCTTGGTGTTCCAAGCAACAAAGTAAGAAATTTTGTGGTGACACACACCCTCAATAGGTGAACAATCAAAATATATGAATGCGAATATTGTGGGGTCATGACATGCACCCATTAATACATATGTAAGTGAATTATTATTAGTTATAGACAATGTAAAGAATAATATTGAATCGATTATTGGATGATAGTGTTTACCTATTATATTGTATGGTTGAGTCGGTACTACTAATGTTTCCTCCATTGTAGTTCTTCTGCCAATGTTTCTAGAGCCTAATAGGAATCAAGCTATTGAATAATTGTTTCCCGTACAGAGGTATGTGAGAGGTTTGTGGGAAGCTAGGTTGTCAAAATAGGGTTGAAGAAAAACCCATGCAGAGAATAATTAAATTCTATGTTAGTTTTAATATAGTTCATGTTAGATAGTGGAAACACATTGTTGTAGGAAAATCCCTCTGTGGAGAGGTGAATCTCCTCTTGCATTCTAGACCCCTATAACAAGACAAAAATATGCTAAAATTGGACACTAATATCCCTTTTAATATAATTACCTAATCAGAAAGAGAAGGAGAAAGAAGAAATTCCGATGCACCTTATTTCAGTGTTTGTCCTCGTTGCTCCAATTTGAGCTTGATCCTCGAGCTCCTTGGAATTGTTCGACACCTGCAATGAAATGGACAAAAAGAAGAAAAATAAATCCTACTCTACTCTATAAGATTAGTCTAATCAAATCCATCTATAATAGACAACATATGTGAAGATACACAAATTACAAGGGAACAAGCCAAGCATATATTAATGAGAACTCAAAAGAGATACTTACAAAACATATATGAAGTCGTAGCATCCTCTCCAAGTCCTCCTCCTCCAACCCTTTCACAAAGATTCCAAAATCATAGGTTTGATATCCTAAATATTTCTCCCAAGACCATAGGTTTGATACCTCAAATTTGCTTCATGAGATCCTAAGTTTGTTATCTCTAAACTCCTCTATTCCTCTTTTCTCCATGGAAATCCCTCATTATATAGGATTTGGAGGCCTAAACACCATGGAGAGGATCACTCATCAGATCCATTAAAAAGGGATCTGAAATATATTTAGGGAGAAAATATTTCTTTAGGATTTTGGGGAGGAAATATCTCTCAAGGATTGTAAGGAGGAAATATTTCAACCATCCATGAGATCGTCCACCTTCACTCAAAAATAGGAAACCAAATGTGAGGTGGATTCTCACACTTAATTAATTTCTTTTTCATGAATCTTAATAATAATTCATGCGCACTTGGTATTTTGGCATTTATGTAATATATCCCTCCTCCACATTGACTAGGGATTGTGACATAGGTTCTTCCATGGTGTGAAGGTGTATGAGACACTTATATGACACTTACGACACTTAGGGAGAGGTACCTAGGTGTGAAAATTTCATGTGTAAAATAATTCCCCCTAAAGTGTGAGGTCAGAAGAGAGAATGATGGCCGAAATACTTCACAAATATTTAATACAAGGGTGTGGAGTTGGAGAACCTAGAAGGAGATGCAAAAAACCTATGCTTGGAATATGACATGACTCAAAGCATGGCCACTGACCAATGCATTACGGATCCATGAAAAATATTGACTAAGGATATGGCCACCAAAGATACAATGTGGATCCATACCTACATGACATGAACTTATCCTAGCGACGAAAAATACACAATGGATCTATGAGATGATAAAACATAGCCACGAACCAATACAATGGATCTGTGTGACATTATGTATATATCAACATGCTCAAATGATCTCCTTCGCATCCTGGGAAAAGAAAATAATAGAGTGAATTCTCAACCCAGGGTGTTCTTCCTAATATCGATGTAGTACAAATCTAACCATGTGAATAAGTGTTTTGATGCGAACATGGTAGAAACCAATTTATTACCAGTCAATGAGGTAAACCGTTAACAAGTGTGAGGGAAATCACCACTGATGTCAATGAATCTCAAGGTACCTTAGTATATTCCAGCGAATGTGAATAAATGAGCTGAGTTTGAACATTCATGGAATCATTCGATCAGAGGTCAATGATGGAAAACCACTGGAGAAAGCGAGAAGGCCTGCCATTGAGGCATGTAGGTCCCAAGGTAATAACTAGTTTCTAATTCTAATTCCTAGATGATGTGTTGAGGTCGACAAGAAGAGACTCGTCGAAGGAGGGCCTTGATGTATCCCCAATCAATGACACAAAACTGACATAGGAAAGTGATGTAATATGGTGAATCAAATGAGTATGGACTAACACAGGAAATGGAAACTAGTAATACTAAAGATGGATGGTTTTAAGTGAAACTTTCCTTGAACATGATGAGGAATGACAATTAAATTGGCAGCATTGACTTGATGAGTACAAAAATGTAATTTGATGACAATAAGAGAACTCTTTGACTGGATGAAAAAGTATGGTGACACATGGAATTGGTATGACTTAGAGTCAAGTAGATTACCCAACTGTAAGATAAGACGCAAACAACTACCATGTTCAAGGGAGAAAAAATCTACCATAAAGGATTCTCAAAAAACTTGACCCGATTCCTTCAATTTTTCCCCCACCCAGATAGATAAGTACCTATTTTTAATTTAACAAGCTCAAGGATGGTAACACATGATCAATATAACTCATCTTCGGTAAGTTCCTCTTGATTGTTTTAACAAACTAGAAGAAGTAAGGATTCATCCCCATATGGGCTCTTCAATGTGTAATTTTAAAGAGACCAAAGAAGGAAAATTCAGTGGTTTTTCATTTTTAAAGAGTTTGAAAAGAACTTAAAGGAGACTCCAGGGTTGTCCTTTTTCATAATTTTAGTCTTGCGAGGCTGAAAAAGAGATAAATTTCCGCTTGAAATATTCCCTTTCAAACCTTTTAACGAGTGTGAAAAGAAGAAAGATCACTTGACAATATTTTCATGTTTAGAGAGTCTAAAAAGAGCTTAAAGGAGACTCCAAGGGGTTCCTTTTTTGTATAAACTTTACAAGTCTAAAAAAGTGATAACAATATACTTGGTTACATTCTCAAGTATTTATGAGAAAAATAAAGAAAATCTCGGTATTGGTTTCATTTTTACACAAGATTGAAACAAAATTAAATTATGCTTGTAAATTCCCAATGTAATTTCCAAAGGTAGGGATATGGGATACCCATGGATTTTTGGCATTCTTCCCTCATATTGAAAATCTAGAGGCTTAACTCCAGAATGATAATCAAAGGTTGGAGACATGCCCCCAAGATTCATTTCATTCACAGATTTTGAGGTTGTCACCAATTTTTGTACTAGATGGAGAAACGAGACAAGGGTGGATGAAATTAAGGTTCACATATGAGACCTAACAAAATACTCGACTCGACATCTACGAGATATAGCTAAAGAATTGACTTGATATCTACAAGATGTAGTGAAAGACTTGACTTGATGGGAGAAGTGATTGTTTCATTTTTAACGATCTTGACGCAGGAAAATAACTATGCTCAAGACCTTTGTTTCATTTTTTAATGCGTTTTCCACAGAGAAGTAAAACTATGGTCTAGGTTCCAGGTTCAATTCCTAGATTTTTGTTTCATTTTTTAACAAGATTTCTATAGAGAGGAAAACTATGCTCGTGACCTCTGCTTAATCAAGGTTTCCAAGAGGATAATGCTCTGGAAGGAAACCGTGTCAAGGGACAAAACTTGGTCATGGCTTCCAAGAGATCTTCATTAGACAAAAGAAACATTCTCTGGAAGGAACACATGTTGAGGGCTGCATAAGGGGTAAGGAGATCAGTATCTACTAGCCCTATCGAAGAGATCACCATGTCAACTACCAGATCTAAGTCATAAGAGGCTAAGCTTATATTCATAGGCTCATATTCATCGACAACTAAAGGCATGAGAGATAATGCCACATAATTGACCTGTAGAGGGGGTGATATTGTCTTCATATAAGAACCATTTAGGGAGGTCATTGGGTTGGTAATCAAGTTAGGAACAATGAATGAAAGTTGATCAATAGCCACAATTATTCCATTGTGAGGGAAAAATATCACATGAAAAATAGTGGACACAATATCTTTCATGTCATAGACATAATCTCACCCAAGGAGTAAATCGAAATCCAAGGGGTCCTAGACTACCATAACATCAAAAAAGACAATTTTCCCTCCCAAAGTTATGGGAAATTGAGGAAGGACTCCTAAAGGGTGATTGGTTCTTATGTTAAAAGATAATAGATTCTATGTAATTGGTAGAAGATGAGGATAACCAAAAGCTTTCCAAGCAATAGAGGATAAAATACTATCAGACGCACCTTCATCTATTAGCGTCTAAGGAACGTCTAGACCAAAAAATTGTATTGTAATATTGAAAGGAATGTGAGACGGAAGACAAGGTCCAGTTAGCACACCACAATAAAAAATGATGGCCTCATTACTTGGAGGGGGTTTCATGGGAGAAGGAGGAATTCCCCCTGGCATGATAGTTTATGTATCAATGAGAAAAACATGGTCAATATTGGGTTTACTCTCTAGAGGGAGAGTAGGATCGACCGATGATGGGATTAGTTCAACCACTTGGGTTTTATTCTCCAATGGGAGAATGGTTTCGATGGATGGAAACAGATCAACCACTTGGATTTCACTCTCCAAAGGAGGAGTGGGATCAACCGATGGAGGAACCAAATTGACCATTTTGGCACTCTTTAGAGGAGGAGTTGGATCGATTGATGGAACTGGATTGACCACTTTGGGTTCACTCTTTATATGAAGAGTGGGGTTGACCGATGATGGAATTGGATAAACTACTTTGGTTAGTGGTTCAACCGAGGATGAAACCAGATTGACCACCTGATCAACCAGACTCACTGGGGATGGAACCAGATTGACCAGTTGATCAATCAAACTCACTGAGGATGGAACCAAATTGACCAATCCATCAACTAATGATGGGTTGGGAGAAATATTATGATAACCAGTTGGAAGTTGAATCTTTTTCAAAAGAGAAGAAGCCTCATCCATACGAGGAAAAATGTGAGAGTAATGATCACCTTTGCATAACATGAAAGGAAACTTCAAAATTGTATTCTTCTTACCATCGTTAACGTCACTAGTTGACGAGGCATCACTAGCATGTTCAGCAGGGACTGATGACGTGGAATACCACATTTATAAGACCCTAGGAAGACTAAGGAAATCCCTCATTAAGTGGTCAGCCTTACAAAGACTCCAAGGGAATTTGGGTTTTATATTCTTCGTTATAGTCTTATCGACCTCATAAACACTCCATCTCTCATCCTCAGGTTATACAACTTCTTTCTCGGGAATAGTTTAGTTACTAGGGACTTAGACTGATACAGCTTACCCAAATTTTCCCATAAATCCTTAGTTGTAGCTTCGTTTGACACATTCAATAATATTGAATCTGAGAGACACAATCAAAATGTGCTCTTTGTATTCCGATCCAACTTTTTCCACTCTTATGTTAAAGTTTTTGTAGGTGCAGTACCTGAATCCACTGATCACTGTCCACCAACAGATCTTCCATCTTGAGCTTCCACGACTCAAAACGTTTTCCATTAAACTTCTCGGTCTCCATCTTCGAATTGTTTTCCATTTATTTTAACCTCAAAAATCAACACCACAGATCTCCCACTGTAATAAGGCTTATCACAGTCCCGAGCCAAACCCTTGACCATAAAGGAATTCCCTTGAAGGAAACAAAGCTCTGATACCAAATATAGATTTTAACCTTGTACAATATTTACTGCAAACATATTTTCAGTGAAAGAATAAAAATGATATAATGGAAAATACAAACATTACACAAAGATTTTTCCCCTGGAAACCCAAACTGGGAACACCAGTGTTGGAATAGGGGTAGACCCAGGGTTCAACGCTTCAACATCCCACCAAAAAAACCATAACTACTGACCCTTTCAGCAAAGCCTATGAAAAAGATGAAGTTCACCTGAGGTAGAGTTAGGGGGGGATGCAAGAGTCAAGTGTCTACAACCTAGCCGGGACACAGATCTGTGATAACAATACTTAACAAAGCACTTATAATTTAACATTCATTAGTCTTTATCCCCTTTATTAACATTGCAGGTTAAAACCCTAGTTACAGAACACCGCGATATTAATCTAGGTCTAAGAACATATAACCATTCAACACATAACATCAAAGTAGATCTAGCATTCATTCAGATCATAAGTAATAAACATTCATAGTCTAGCTGTCATAACAGTGCACTAAGAAAATACAAGAACAATATAGCACAAAGAACATAGCACACGATATACGTGGTTCACCCTAGTGTGGGGCTACATCCACCAACTCTTCTTCCTCTTTATTAGCTTCTTTGAATCTTATTACATGCACAGAGCCACAGAGACAACTCGCATAGGACAGGATATCTATGCGCACCTCACCAGATCCTCTTTCCCCGAGCTTGGCACAACACAGAGCCTTCTTACAATCACTTACACTTAGCTCTACAAGTTCTCAACAGACAGTATGCACGAAGCCTTCTTACAATTCATAGAGGACCTGGAGTTAGAAAAATCCCCTATATATCTTGCACAAAGCCAACTTATCTCTCTTCGATCCATTTCATACATCGCCTACCTACTTATTTATACATTACAAAAGGGGCCTAAACATGGGCAAACCAATGGGTCGACATTCCATATTTGTTACATAAACCCTAAGACCCAAAAATTATGCAAAAAGGGGAGAGATCCCGCGATCTCCACTTTGCCTGGGCGCTTTGTCTTCAACTAGCCTATCAAAGTCCCAAAAATGGTCAAACATGACCAAGTTTCTCCAAAACTTGGTTGAGGGCCAACAAGCCCCAAACAATCACCTTTGACTCGTCTCGGGTCACTCTGATCTAGGTAATTCTACCTTGAAGGCCTCGATCTTGGCTTGAGATGCCTTGAATTGCTGCTTCAGGAGAGCCTCCTATTTGGTGAACTCCTGAATGAATTTCTTGGTGATAGGCCCTTCCAATGATTGTTCCACAATGGTGACCACTTGTTCCATTTGTGCACCTTGTCCCTTGATCTCTTAAAAAATTGTGTAGGCTTCATCCTGCACTGACTGGAGTCTCTGGGTCACTTCCATGACTTTACTTTGGATGGCATTGACCTGTTGCTGAAATGCGTGAACCTCCTGTGACCTTTTCATCTTCTTTACCACTGAAAGTATCTTCAATTGTTCTTGTACTTTCAATGATTGTTTCTTCTCCTCCTGGAAATGTGACTCGAATGTCCTCAGTTTCGGGTCTTCTGAAACACGCTCATATGTCTACGCACTTCAGTTACTTAGTTGCTTGCATTCTAAAACCAATGACTTGATTCATTCGATTTCTCTCCTGGCAGTTTCTTCCCTCTGGTCTTGCACTTCCTGTAGAGTGCTTGACACTACTTGCAATTCTAACTCTTCTATTCTTGCTTGAATCTGTTGAATGGCTTCAGTAAGCTTCCCCACTTGGCTCTTAGTTGTCTCTTCTTCCATCTAGGTCAATCCTGACATAGAGAGAAGTTCTCTAGTGACTGCTTCTATAACTCCCATTTTCTCCATGAGCAATTGTTCTTTTTCTCTTTGGATATGCTCTCTTTCCTCTTCAAACTTCGCCTGGATATCATATTTCTCTTGCTGCACAACCTGACATTTCTCTAGGGCTTCTTCCTTTTCTTTCTTCAAGGCCGTTGTGGCTTGCTCTTTCTCTTCGTGTACTCATCGAAGGCGAGCCTCTGTTGCATCTTATAATCTGCGTAGTTGGGCAGGCTCATCTCCCATATCTATACCCTCTGATGATGACGACACAATAGACACTGCATGGCTTGAATAGAGGGCTTGTTGTACCCCTTTTGGCTCTGCCTCGATCCTGTCATACATTGTCTCCTACATTGCTTTGTTTCGTTGAAAAATATCCTCTGAAGCGTCTACTATAGCTGCGATGATGAGGTCAATATCATCCACTGTAAGTACAGTCTGTGACTGGAGCTTATTGGCTCATGACTTCTTCCATGCTGAGGGTTTCTTTAGAGAAACCTTTATTTTATTTGATGTCTTGACCTCTATAAGGGGACACTTAGGCGGTATCACTTCACCCTTTTCCTGCTTGTCTACTTCCCCTTCCTTCTCTTGGTTTACTTCATTGCCTCCTCCTCCTCTAGCTGAATCATATGCAGTTTCTATTGATTTGTTGTTTATTTCCTACACCTCTTCCTTCTTCTTCGTATTTTTAGCACTGCATGGTCCATCATATTATTCTCGGGTGACCACAGGACTTTTGATGATATCGGGGTTGGAGATATCTATCTTCTTGAATGGTATAAGAAATTCAGCTGACCATTCCTTGGTTATCTCCTCCATGTATTTATCAGTAAATTTATAGTATGAATGCAACTCCTCCTTTCTTTCATCCTTGCACGTCATGATGTAAATGAAGTGTCTGTCTGTGAAATAATTTGTTATTTTCCTGTAAGTATGCAAGGTATTCAGAGTCATTCGACGGAATGAATCGATGGCTTGCATGAGCTGTAAGTAGTAAGTGTGGAAGACAATGTTCGACTGCCACTGCTTCGCCATATCGCTTGAATAACACAAGGTGGTGAACCCCATGGCTAGTGGTTCGGATGGCTTGAATTAAAGGAAGTTCTCTCCCTCCCGCATCTCCCAAGCGACAAAGGAAATGAGAATCAACAACCAGCTGAAGTGAAACTCGTAGCCCTGGTCCTGCGCTTCACGACAATTCTTCTCTAACTGGTTGACAAGGTAGCTGGCCCAGCTCATTTGCATCCCTTCAATGCACTTTCCTACGAGGTTGAAGATGAACCATGTGACTTGCATTGGTTTTTTCTTCCTAATGACCTTACCAGAGATCAAATGGAAAGATAACCACACTATGACATATTGGATGGAGGCTACTTTATATCCCTTCTTCCCCTTCTCTACATCATCATAGATGTCCTTTATTTGTTGTGCCAAGGCACGATATGCATCCTTCCCTAGGTAGAATTTTTAAGGTTCTAGTCCCTGCATGCTTAATCCAGTGATCATGTGGATCAATGTTGGATCCAAAGTCATGCACCTGTCTAACCATACATAACCTCCATGGTAGCACAACAAGAGAATTTTAACACACGCGTTAACCTCCTAATGTCTGTCGAAGTGGGGTATCTTCATGACATTGAGGATGGTCAATCTAGCGATCTCCTTAGTCCATGGATAGGGGACAATCTTAGGCTTCTTCCCAGTTATATTTTTTAAGTACTTATGTGGTGCAAGCAACGCATAATTCTTCATATCTCTTAGGTTAAATTCTTTGATCTTGAGATCAGGGATCAGTCCTAGCTGTGTTCCAACTGCACATATCCCCTTCGGGAGGTACGTAATGATGGGGGTGTATTCAAAATCTCTTAGGAAACTGTCACAACTAACCGCACCAACCATAGGAGGGATGTAGTCAAACAAGACCAATGGGATGAGCTTCGCATTCGCCAGGTTGTCGCGGTGCTTGATTATTTTCTCTTTCGCGATTACAGATGGCCCAGATCAACGTGCAATCAATGGGGATTCTTGCAATCCTCTTGTTGGCATGGATTGTACTCCTATGGACATGACATTCTTAGCCATAAGGTCTATTAGGATCTCTTCCACAAACTTCTCTACTTCGCTGCGTTCGCTTGGCATACAGGCTCAAGTTCAGATATCTCGGGTAGGCAGACAAACACTCAAGGTAAGAAAAATGGGGTGTGAGGTATCAATAAGAACAACGTGATAGAAATTAGTTATATATGGGCTTGGATAATCACAATTTGGAAAAGTGTCCCTGGTGAGACATTTGATGGATTAAATAGATAATGTCGTAACAGATTCCTCCAAAGTGCGGGAATGCCTCAATCCATCCATTATAGCGTGGTCCCAATGGTCCAATGGTGATATTTCTGGCAATACATGTGTTTCTATTCATTCCAGAGCATTGTTATAATAGTCGAGAAACCTCTAACGGTCATATTGTTTCACCATGGCGAAGTGTCAGTCTGTGTTGTTCTGCTATTTTGGCAAGGTTCAAGTTATGCCAACTTGCTTTCTGCGAAGTCTTATTTGGAACCTCATGCAATTTTTCTAGCTTTCCTTTCTTCTTGATGAGATTTCTGGCCTTCTTTCCTGTGAACTAAGTCACTATGTTCCTCTTCCCATTTTTATTCTTATCTACTCTTAGCATAGTGACTTCGCACTGCTGAGGGTCTTTCAAAGGGTTTAAGTGGAATACCTCTTCTCTTATTAATTCAGGGGTAGGTGCTCTTCTCTCCTACATGGAGAGGTTCTTTAATCCTTCTTGTGTTCTTTCAACCTCGACAACTAGTTATCTAGCCCTTAGTTTCTTTGACTTATCCTCCTATTCTTATATTAAGCGTGTTATTCTCCTAGCCATGAAATCCATTAATTCTTGCTTTTTTTGTTCTATAGCTTCCTATTCTTCTTTCCTTCGGATCTGATCTTTCTCAATCCAATTCCTTCCTAACAAAAGTGAAAAAGGAGTGTTGTTCTCAACAAACTTAATGACCTCGAATTATTCTTCCATCGATTCCCCATGAGCAACCATAGGTACATGAGTAAGTCTTCCACATAAGGTTATCATCATTCCTTTAAACAATCCTATCCCTCCTAATGAAGGAATCATAACAGGCTTTCCCAAAATTTCCCAAGTACTTTATGTCATGATATTCACCTATGTTTCTTCATCCAATAGATATTTTATGTCAAAGTATCCTATTCTTGTTTCTATCCACTCCTTCTCCTTTAAGATCTCTAGTAAATTGATGTCTTTGTGATCATACAATGTTTCTTTCATCTGGAATTATATAGTCTCTGATTCTTTCTGGTGTTCTAGTATATCCTTAGCCCCTTGACCTTCCTCATGGTTTTCTTGTCCCATATTCATCTTTTCAACTTTAGCAATCATTCTAGCGTAGTCCAAAACTTCATGTCCAATAGCTTTACAAAAAAGGAAAATAGGACCTCTACTAGGGAATTCCTTCGAAAGATGCCTCGGTCTTCTGCAACTATAACAAAGAGTCAATCCTATATTTCTATTAAACAATCCCCAACCTTTCCTGTACTACACATTGGGATCACAGTGATGAACCTGCAAAAAAATTCTTTCTAGGGTCCTGCATCCACTTGTTAGTCCAAAAATTATTTCTATCCATAGGAATAACATATCTTTCACTATTTCTATCAGGTCTATTCATATCAAATCTTCTTTCTTCTAGTTGTTCCCTAGTTTTTAGACTAGGAAAAAATCTATCAAACATACATAGATCCATTCTTTCAAAACAAAAATTTCCACTTATCTTTCCTTTATCAAAGCACAAAGATTTAAGATCTTACCTCTTTTCTTCAGATCTGATTCCCTTCTTAGCAGAGAGCTTCACAAATTGAGTAGAATACTACGCACCATGACAACAAATATATGCAAAAAGATTTATCTTTTCTTCAGTTCCCAACAATCACAGTTTCAGGTCCTGACAACATAACCATTTGTTGGCACAGGGGCATACCCAAGGTTCAACGCTTCAACAACGCACCAAAAAAACCCTAACTACCGACCCTTTCTGCAACACCTGTGAAGCAGATGAAGTCTCACCGGAGGTAGAGGCAGGGGGGGTTGCATGAATCAAGTGTATACAACCTAGCTGGGACACAAATCTGTGATCACAATACTTAACAAAACACTTATCATTTAACATTCATTAGTCTTTAACCCCTTTATTCACATCGCGGGTTAAAACCCTAGTTACAAAACAATGTGGTATTAATCCAGGTCTAAGCACATCTAACCATTCATCAAATAAAATCAAAGCAGATATAACATTCATTCATATCATAAGCACTAAACATTCATAGATCTATCTATCATAATAATGAATTAAGAAAATACAAGAACAATATAGCACAAAGAACATAACATAGGATATACATGGTTCAACCTAGTGTGGGGCAGGGATGATTTTAAGGATGCAAATTTATTTTAAAATGTAGAAACCTTGGCAAATATTACTAATCCTTCATATGCCAACTATAAATGTTTGGCGATATTTTTTTTTAAATATTCAAATTTCTAAGGATTTTATATAGTTTTTATAAAATTTTGGCAATTTTTAAGGTAAAATAATTTTATGTTATAAAATTTAGGCAAATCATTTTTAAAATAGGGAATCTCGTTTTTGGAATAACCATGAAAAATTAGCCCATGAGATAAATTTATCCCCTAAAAGAATCCATGGTGTGGGGCTACGTCCACCAACTCATATTCCTCTTTATTAGCTTCTTTGAATCTTATTACATGCACAAAGCCACAAATCCAACTCTGCACGAGATAGGAGATTTGCGCGCACCTCACCAGATCCCCCTTCCTCGAGCTTGGCACAACACAGAGCCTTCTTACAATCACTTGCACTTAGCTCTGCAAATTCTCAACACACAGTATGCACAAATCCTTCTTACAATTCATACAAGACTTGCACTTAGAAAAATCCCCTACGTATCTTGCACAAAGACAACTTATCTCTCTTCGATCCCTTTCATACATCATCTAGCTACTTATTTATACATTACAAAAGGGGCCTAAACATGGGAAAACCCATGGGCCGACATCCCATACCTGTTACATAAACCCTAAAACCCAAAAATCCTGCAAAAGGGGGAAATATCCCGCAATCTCCGCTTCTCCTGGGTGCTTCATCTTCGACCAGCCTGCCGAAGTCCCAAAAATGGTCAAACATGACCAGGGTTCTCCAAAACTTGGTCGAGGGCCAACAACCAACATGTTATATATTCATTGATTGTGTTACATTGTTTACAATACAATTACATATAGGAGGCAGTGACATCCAAAACCCTAACCCAATGACTTGGATTAGTCAACAACCGTAATTCCTTAAACAAAAATAGAAAACCATCAGAAAAGAAAACATGTGCCGAAAAACCACCTAAATATGTGACACGTTTCTCGAGGCATAAATGTTTTTCTCGGGTAGTTTCCCCAGAACCCCCACGCAGGGGTGATTATCCCCCATGCACCCCCC
>ML779570.1:337627-351636 GCA_009831015.1 Picea engelmannii
CGACACAACTACTACTCGTGCAAAGAATATAACACATACCCAACAACCTTTCCAATGAGCTATCATGCACCCCAAATGAAGATCGTATGCCAAAGTTACACCCCGGTGAAGTTGATACACCAAACTACCCAAAAAGGGGTCCAAAAAAATTGTTGGGTTTTGATCTTCCCAGGTTAGGGTTTTGGATTTTCTTTATGTTAAAAATTCCTTTGGAGCCTGATTGTAAAATCATCTTCCTGCGAATGCGAGTGACGGACACATCTCTTCTTAGAGATAAGTTGCTACTATTTTAACGAGTCTTTCACTCTGTATTTTTAGAATCTTTGTACATTTTCACTCATTAATAGAAAGTTGTGTATTACCGTATCTTTGTGTTTATGGTTGCATCTCTGATAAAGTTTTGTTATATCATTCGATATCTCTATACATTTCTTTATATATCCACTCTCATTTTGTGCCGAAAATAATCTGGATCACTGGTATCAGAGCAGGATGCTCTAGATCATTTTTTAGTGCATGTCCCCAATGAGGTCTGAGTATAGAAAGTTGGGTCTCAATATTGTCTCTCTTGAATACAATTGCTTTCACACACCTAAGAAACCCTCCATGGCAGAAGAAAATAAAAACGATAGAAGAAACGATTCTATTAATCTGCTGCTTGAGCAAGCTCTCATGTGATAGAGTGACGAAATGATGGAGAATTTTTCCCACATCCTTCAATGCATGTCGATAACAACATTCACATCTTCATCAAGTGGCCACTTTGGAGGAACATCGCCTTTCAAGGTACAAGTTAATTTTTATATTCCCATATTTGAAGGACAAATAGATGAAGATGCCTTAGAAAAATGGTTAAATCTGCTAGAAGGTTATTTCTCTGTTCATAATTTCTCTAGCAGGGAAAATATCACCCTCGCACTCCTTAAGGCTCTCCCCCATGTAAAAAATTAGTTGGAAACTTACTGGGAGAAAAGTTCCATAGAGGAGTTTGGAATATATGGGTTGAGCCCACTTGGGATGTTTTTGTGGATGTGGTAAAGGAACAATATTATCTTGTTGGAAACTATGAGGAACAATACATGAGATGGACCACACTGCAGCAAGAGAGGGGCCAAGAAGTTCCAAAGTTTACTAATACATTTCATACCTTGTGCACCAAGCTAGGTATCAAAGACTCCGAACGATATTTGGTTCTAAAATACCGTGGGGCTCTACACAGATACATCCAAACTGAATTGGATTTTTTGGACATCTCATCACTCGGTTCTGCTTATCGATATGTTGTTAAAATAAAGTAGAAATTTAAGCACTATAAAAAATGGGAGTTTGGGTCTACGAATCCACAACAACCAAAGTATGATAAATATGGCCCTAAAAAATAGTCTCCCGAAAACCAATCCAAGCCACAGGAAAATAAGGGTCACGAAAAGACGAAGAAGGACACGGGAAAATGGTGTGATTTCTACAAAATCCCCTGGCACAACACCGATAAATGGCACAACATTCATCGGTGGTCAACATCAAAGACATGGACCCGAACCCTGATTCAAAATCTGATTTAGAAAATATTGATAGAAGATAGATCATCGACGCAGACCCCACTACTACTGTTGTGACCACAACAATTCAACTAGAAGAACCCACAGATCCTAAATATGGGAGCACCTTTTTCATTCATAGATGTGGGTGAAGGGGACCCCAGTGCATTTTATTGTTGATAGCAGAAGTCAGAAGAACCTCATCTCAACAGAGGTCATCAAACAGTTGGAATTGTCGACAACACCACACCCGCACATACAACATTGGGTGGCTTCGCTAGGGACGAGATCTTCATTTCATCCAACAGTGTCGATTGTCATACGACATCCAACCCTTCAAGGATGAGGTTTTATGTAATTTTTCCCCACTGGATGTCTATGATGTTCTCTTCAGCCAACCATATATGTGGAAGAACCATGCTATCTACGAGTCTTGACCCTGTAGTGTCAGTTATACTCTTGGGGGTCATCTCTATAGGATACCAGAGGTATTTCCATCTATTGTCCCACCTAAACAATGTCGCAAGGTATTATCTCATACTACAAAATCCAACTTCTTCACAATCTATTCAAAAGGCGAACATAAGGATACTGCAATCACTGCAGCCTCAGCCCAAGCACCTTCTATCTAATAGAAGTAGGTTGAAAAGAATGCATCAAAGTGAAAATATTCCTTCTGCACCCAGAAATCTCATGCATCCTGACTGGTTGAACAGATTCAACCCCGCTAGCAACAGGTTCATGACAACCTTCCACAACACAATGTCTCCAGCAAGGAAAATAGCACGCCAAGATTCAATCGCATTCCCCTCTCCCCCGAGAACTCAACGAAATGGAGACTATTTATTCCTAAGGAGGGAGGATTGATCGAGGTGGATATTGGTGGCCACCCACCTCTTCCAACCAGCTCAAAACAATTTTCTGACAATTTTGGCAATTTACTATTTTTAACAATTTTTAACATCCGGGGCCATTTTGAGGGCCTAAATGAAGGTTTTTCGGGATAGAGATTCTCAATGATATCCAATTACTGTAATTGGGCCCCCAAAATGAATATCATCGATGATACCTTTCTAATGAGCTATTGTTCGTGCCAAACACAGATCGTATGCCAAAGTTACACCCCCGGGAAGATGATACACCAAACTACCCAAAACATGGTCCACAAAATTGTTGTCTTTTCATTTTCCCAGGTTAGGGTTTTGGATTTTATTTATGATAAAAATACCTTTGGAGCCTCATTGTAATATCATTTTCTTTCAAATGCGAGTAGCAGACACATCTCTTCTCAGAGATACGTTTCTACCATTCTAGCAAGTCTTTCACTCTGTATTTTTACAGTCTTTGTACTTTTTCGCTCATTAATAGAAAATTGTGTATTACTCTATCTACGTGTTTATGGTTGCATATATGATACATTCATGTTATATTATTGGATATATGATATATATTTGTACATTTCTTTACTCTCATTTCGTGCCGAAAATAATCTGAATCACCCGAAGATCATGAGTTCCCATCGCATGGAAAAGCTACTCGAAAAAGGTCATTTTGGCATTATTTCCCAACTCCATGCCATACAAGCCATTGAGACATCCTCTGTGCCGCAAGACCTCCAATCCATCCTCTCTAAACATCAAGTGGTTTTTTCCACTCCCTAGGGAATCCCTCCTTCACGTGGTGTTCATGATCATTCCATTCCCCTTGTCCCTGGAAGCCTTCCTCCTAATATCCATCCCTATTGTCATCCCTTTTCCCAAAAAAATGAAATGTAAAAAAAATTCCAAGAATTTCTCAACGCAGGTGTTATTCGCCCTAGTACGAGCCCCTACTCTTCTCCTTTGGTCATGGTCCTTTTGTGCCCGATGGTTTTCTATTTCCGGTTAAGGAATTAAGGTTGTTGACTAATCGAGGTCATTCGGTTAGGGTTTTGGATGTTGTTGGCTCCCATATGTATATTGTATTGTAAAAAATGTATTACTATGAATGAATATAGAATATGCTTGTTTTCCCGTTATGGGTTTCCAGGGGAAAAATATCTGTATAATGTTTGTATTTGCCATTGTATCTTTTTTGTTCTTTTACTGAAAATTTGTTTGCAGTGAATACTGTACAAGGTTAAAATATACATTTCCAATGTATTCAAATAACCTAGCAACATCATTTTTCCAAAATTATTGTTGAAGGAGACTCACATCTTATCATTCATATGCTCACTAAAATCCAAAATGGCTCCCATCCATGTAAAGTCTCTCATAATTGGCGTATGGAATCTCTCCTTGACCTCCTTCACTTGACTATCCCCCATATTCTTTCTTTCATTCCCTTCCATGTTTTACTTGAAGCCAATAAATTGGCAGACTTCTTGGATAATGAAGTAATCTCAAACCCTTCTAAGCCTCTATAATATACATCAACAGATATTAGTGACTTACCCCTTCAATTGGACTGCAACTCCCTTTCCCACTCTAACTTCAATCACCTAGATCAAGTGCTACATGGTGAGCGTGAGGATGGCAAGGTGACATCCAATGTGTGTGTGGACCGTGGGGAGGATGTTGTGATGAGTGTCCATGTCCCGTTCAACATCCCAATCTCATGCAGAGTTAATAATGTGATGACTTGGTGCATTCATGCTGAGGGCCTCTACGGCAAGACCAAGGTCTAGATCTCTAGACAATTCAGACTAATTCTATCCCTCATGGAAGTTAATCACTCTTGGTTTTTGGTACATTCCACTCTGGGGATAATGATTGTCATGGAAGGTTTAAGTTGTGTGTGGTGATTTCCCCTGGCCAATTCTTTCTTTTCTTGTTGTTTGTTGTTTGATTTTCGTCTCCTTCTTATCCTTTTATTTGGTTCTTCTCATGCTCCCCCCCCGTTTTTTCTTATATTTACTAGTCGTGCCTCCATGGATATGCATGTAGTCCAAACTAAGAAAACTCGTATTCATCAAACCCATGTTTCCATGGTCGTTGTTGTTGCAACTGATTTTTATGCATAGGGGGTTCCCCAAGAAGCTCAAGATGCCATATTATCCCTGGAAAATGATGTTAGGATCAATCACAAGGCTTAGAATGATAAGGAAGTTAACACTTAGGTGGGTACTATCATCCTTGATATGGGTTGTACTCATACCAAGGAGTCAGAATTTTACAGAACCCTAGAGTTGTATTGGCATATGAATACTATGGTAATTCATGGAATACTTCCCAA
Organism: Picea engelmannii; assembly: GCA_009831015.1. Taxonomy (NCBI): domain Eukaryota; kingdom Viridiplantae; phylum Streptophyta; class Pinopsida; order Pinales; family Pinaceae; genus Picea; species Picea engelmannii. Next base: position 342,382 of record ML779570.1, read on the forward strand.
GGACCATGATTACCAACAATTTAAGTAGACACTAGAAGCACTCGAGGACCAAAACTGGATACTCATCATGATGGTGTCCTGGTTAGGCAAGAATAATTAAGGTTCTTTCCAAGTATCACGAGAAGGTTGTCATCCATTTGGAACTCCAATGGACGTGCATCACATTGCTATCACTTCTTCTCCTGCTTCTCAGGTGCCTCTTTTCCATGTTTGAAAAGGCTCTCTCTAGTCCGACCCTTTATGGGTCTTTTTATTCTCAAATATTCATGTTTACAAGTTCAGACTTTCTTGTTTCTTTTTTAGTTATCTATATCGATTGTTGGTTATCTCCACTCATGACTGATTCCAATTTTTCTATAAGCCTGATTTCCCTCTTTGGGTAGGCAAATAGTTATGGGTCTATGGGTTTTTGTTTTTGGAAACTTGAACTATCTGGACTTTTGAGGACAAAAGACATTTATGTACAATTTTTGGATAGCTAATAAAATTTGTATACTTACTTACAAAAATCAAATACACAATCAATGAAATACAATATTTAGCATATATTTTTAATAGAAGATTCAACTAATATTTACATTATTTTACATATTTTTTTAATAGAGGATTCATAAAGTTAGTAATAGAGTAAAAAAATGTGAATCTATTTCATACAAAGCTTATAGATCAAAATTTATTATTATTCTATATATTTAATATTTTAAAATTTATTAAATAAATTTGATATATTACAATAGTTGAATAATATGAATTAATAAAATATTTGGAAAATTAAAGTTTACTTAGGTTCATGGTATTTTCCCCATGGTTATTGTGCATGTACAAAACTTATAAACAACAATGTGCACCTTTTGATTTATGTAATGAGGGAAGTCAACGTTTTAGTTATGTGTTTAAATGCATTTAAGTGAGAACACACCTTTGAGGGATTTTTATTCTGAGATGGTCATGTTTACAAGTTTAGAGTTTCTTGTCTATCGATTAGTTATCTATATCGTATGTTGGTTATTTCCAGTCATGACTGATTCCATGTTTTCTTTAAGCCCAATTTCCCTCTTTGGGTAGGCAAATACTTATGGTTCTATGGGTTTTTATTTTGGAAAACTTCAACTATCTGGACTTTTGAGGACAAAAGACATTGATGTACAATTTTTGAATAGATAATAGAATTTGTATACTTAGTTAAAAAAAAAAAAAAATGAATGAAATACAATATTTAGTATACTTTTTTAATAGAAGATTCAACTAATACTTACATAATTTTACATATTTTTTTAATAGAAGATTCATAAAGTTAGTAATAGAGTAAAAATTTGTGAATCTATTTCATACAAAGATTATAGATCAAAATTTATTATTATTCTTTATATTTATTATTTTAAATTTCATTAAATAAATTTGATATATTACAATAGTTGAATAACATAAATTAATAAAATATTTGGAAAATTAAAGTTTACTTAGGTTAATGGTATTTTTCCAATGGTTATTCTGCATGTGCAAAAATTATAAACAACAATGTACACCTTTTGATTTATGTAATGAGGCAAGTCAACATTTTAGTTGTGTGTTTAAATGCATTTAAGTGAGAAAACACCTTGGATGGATTTTAATTCTGAGATGGTCATGTTTACAAGTTCAAAGTTTCTTGTCTATCGGTTAGTTATCTATATCGAATGTTGGTTGTCTCCAGTCATGACTAATTCCATGTTTTCTTTAAGCCCAATTTCCATCTTTGGATAGGCAATTATTTATGGTTATATGGGTTTCTATTTTGGAAAGCTTCAACTATCTCGACTTTTGAGGACAAAAGACATTGATGTACAATTTTTGAATAGCTAATAGAATTTGTATACTTACTTACACAAAAAAATACAAAATCAATGAAATACAATATTTAGCACATTTTTTTAATAGAAGATTCATAAAGTTAGTAATAGAGTAAAAAATTGTGAATCCATTTCATACAAATCTTATAGATCAAAATTTATTATTATTCTTTATATTTAATATTTTAAAATTCATTAAATAAATTTGATATATTACAATAATTGAATAATAAATTAATAAAATATTTGGAAAATTAAAGTTTACTTAGGTTCATGGTATTTTGTAATATTCCAGATAGAAAATGTATGAATAACAACAATAAAATGATAGAAATGGCAGATGAACAACAATATAACCAGAATAACACCACAATAATACTGAAATGATAATAGAATAACACCAGAAAGAGCACTTCGGTTACTGAGAGCAATGTTCACATGCCTCTTCGAGGGGGAAACCTCTAGTCGAGTAGAGCTCTATTACAATAGTATTCAAGATAGGGTTCTCATACCCTTGACTCCTATCTATACTAAATATGTCTATCAAGAGAACCGTCTAGAGGAAGATCCTTCTAGAAGTGAAAGCTTCTATTAGGTCTTCTTACATTCGACTTATTCCACCTTATTGCAAGGCCTTAAAATATTGACCTTTAAACATCGAAATGCATTTTTCTACCTATGTGAGGGGTTAGGTCCCTAACATGTTCTCCCCCTTAAAAACAACCTTGTCCTCAAGGCTTGATGATGCAGGAGCATCGCCCACATCAAGCGAGCCAACGCGGAAGCAAAAGACAGCTAGACAAGTGCCAGCACAGATTTTGAAATTACCTTGAAGTTGATGCGCGATCTTAAATGAAGTCATTAAGAAGAAGCGTACTTGTAAATGTAAACGGACCTTGAGTGATTTTCTCTCGTCCTTAGTAGGTAGAAGGCATTTATGGTAGTTAATGTAAAGTAGATAGAATTCAATTCTAGATTAGACAGTTTTAGAGCGCAAGAGGGAAATGGAATATAGACACCCTCATTGTGTATTGTAACATTAGCATGGAAGAGAGAGCATAGAGGAGAAGCAGAGAGCTGTGTAGCAGACTCCATGTATAGAAGTTCTGAATTAATAGAAAGAAAGTTGTGATTCAGACTCATGGTGTTCATGTATTCTCTATGTATGAATCTTTGAATGTTATGCTCAATGAATCAATGAATGTTTTACTCTTTCTATCATGCAATTGATTTTATGCTATGTATGAATGATTTCTTGTTGAATGTTTGAAGTCTGAGAGGAAGTAGGAATGATTTTCAATTGTTTCTATATTTGAGAAAGAGTTCCTACAAGGAGTGCAGTTGAAGTGTCCGCAAGGAGTGCGTTGATAAAGGGTTCAGATAGGGTAACTTTGTTCTCATTTCCTCAAAAGTGCAGTTGGGCACAGGAGCCGTGCAGGGAGTGCACAGGCTGAGTGAAGTCTCAGGGTTGTGAACCTGAGCGAAGGATTTAGAGACTACTGCTGCAGGTGTGTGCAGGGTCGAAGGGATTCAAGCACTTGAAGGTGTTTGAGAATCTACCGCAAGGAGTGCGTGAAAGTGTTTTCTAAAGGACGTAGAGTCATCAAAGTTCAGAAGGATTTGAAGTCTTCAAGGGTCGTTAAGGTGGGTGAAGAGACCAAGTCTTGAAGTCTGAAAGAAGGCGTAGCGACGTCGAACTAGGAAGTTCTCAGAGGAAATAACGGACGGTCGAAATTCTTGGTGGAGAATTCACGAAGTCCCATGAGCCGTTAGATCTCACAGAGGAGAAGGGGAATTATGACGAAGCGTCAAAAGGTTCAAAGCTCAGGAGGGGTAGGACCGTTGATCCACGGCAGCAAGGGCTGTTGGATCTACACGTGTAATTCTATATCAGGTTTTCGTGGGTGGAAGTCCCGTAAACATTGCAACAGGAATCGCAATATCCCGAAACGCGACATCCCGAAAGCCAAAAGATTTGAGTAGGCCACGAAGGAGTCAGCGAGTGAACAGGTGGCGCGTTATTGACATGGAGTCAAACTTGTTGACTGTTTCATAGTTTTCTGGAGACTGAATTCCCGAAAACTTTTCATTAGGATTCACGATATTGCGAAACCCGAAGTGTCGATGAAGTGAAGTGGCGTTGAAAGGTCAAAGCGCACGAGTGTATCGGAGTTTCAGAAAATTGAGATTCGGGAGTCGAAGAGACAAGTTTCTTGACATCACGATCACTGAAATCGCGATGAGGGAAATGCCGAAAGGGAAGAGGAAAGGTCAGCGTTGACTATTTTCGGGTTTCGGGGATTCGAGAGACCAACGCTCGATCGACTGATTCGCGAAGTTGCGAAGTCCGATCTCCTAAGTGAAAAGAGGGGATCCCATGAGAATTGTTGTGGGTGCAGATTTCCCAATAGGGAAATAGAAGATTCGTTTAGAGTTATTCAGGCCAGTAGTGAAGGAAAGATCCTGTGTTGACATGGACCTTTCAACCTGCGGGTTTTAGGAGGGGGCGTCAACGTCAAGTTTGGTATCAGAGCACATAAAGGTTCTTTGCTTTCTGTAGCAGAGAAGAAAGAGAATTCACTATGCCGCCAAGGAGAAGGGACAGGAAAACACCCGATCCACTAGAGGATAGGGAAATTTCACGAAGAAGAGGCAGGTAGATGACAGATCCAGCCATGGAGAAAGAGATGCATGATCTACGAGCCAGACTCGAAGACATGGAGGCAGGACAAAGATGCATAGTCAGTGCTGGGGATCTAAGTGATTTCGAAAGTGAGATTGAGGCTGAACATGAAGAAGAAGTTGCAGTTGAAGATGCATCAAATGAATGTTTGATCATGGCTATTGCAAGAATGGGTGCAAGAGCGAAGATGGACATTCCAGTTTATGAAGGAAGCTTGGACTTTGAAGAGCTTCTAGACTGGATTAGAGCTCTAGACCCATACTTTGACTATGAAGACGTCGAAGAAGACAAGAAAGTCAAGCATACTATCACAAGATTGAAGGGACATGCAACATTGTGGTAGGATGAAATAAAGGCTGACAGACGCTGCAAGGGAAAGCAGTAGATCAAAAGCTGGGACAGAATGATCGCGAAGATGAAGGTGAAATTCATCCCCAGAGATTATCAAATTACTCTATTCATGAGGATGCAGAACCTGAGACAGAATTTGATGACAATAAAAGAGTACACGGAGGAATTCTACAGACTGAACATCAGGGTAGGTCATCAGGAGAGCGATGATGAAAAAGTTGCCAGATATATGAATGGTCTGAGATATGATACCCAGGATGAGATGAGCATGGTAACCATCTGAACGGTGGAAGATGCTTATCAGATGGCTCTGAAAGTGGAAGAGAAGCTGAGCTGAAAGAAGAGTCAGAGAGGTAGAGGCAGATGTCAACCCATAGGCAAATCAGTCGCCCAGGACAAATATCAGAAGCCCAAAGAGGACTGGAAGAAACCTCAGACTCGAACTGAGAGAGGTGGAAGTTCACAGTGAGGACAACATATTGAGCAGAGAGGAGATTATGCTGAAAACAATACTTTTCCTCGTACTAGAGGTAGAGGAGGAGGAAGAGGTGGAGTGATAAAGTGATTCACATGTGGAAAGAATGGGCACAAGTCTTATGAGTGTCCAGAAAAAAATAAGGAGAGTGGAGAATCTCACATTGCCTAAGCACAGAGGTGGGATGTTGAGGCAGAAGATGTTGAAGGCAGAAGATCACTGATGATGCGAAAATCTCTTTTGACACCAGAGAAGGAAGTGGAGAGTTCGGTCCAAAGAACCAGACTTTTCCGGACTGCTTGCAAGACCAAGGACAGGGTATGCAAGGTCATTGTAGATAGTGGTAGCATGAATAATCTCGCTTCTACAGAGATGGTAGAGAAGTTGGAGTTGGAGACGATTGATCATCCAAGCCCATACAGAGTTTCGTGGCTACAAAAAGGACATCAGGTAACTGTCACTAAACAATGTTTAGTTGAATTTAAGATAGGAGGATATAATGAAAAGATATTATGTGATGTCATTCCTATGGATGTTTGTCATATATTCCTGGGTAGACAATGGAAATATGATAGGAATGTGATTCATCATGGGAGAATGAACACATATACCCTAGAGAAGAATGGGAGGACACACATGTTGCTTCCAATTAAAGATAAGGAGGTGAAAACAGAAGTAAGCAACACAGTACTTTTCATGAGTGGGAAGGAACTTCTTACCGAGGTTAAGAAGAAGGAGGATCCACAGTTCATTGTGGTCAGAAAATCGAAGATTTTTTTGACCAGCACGAGAGTGGATGATTTACCAGAAGAAATTCAAGAACTACTGGAAGAGTTCGCTGATATAGTAGTGGACGAATTACCTCATTCGTTGCCACCGATCAGAAGTGTGAGTCATCATATTGATCTCATACTAGGAGCCAGTTTCCCAAACAAAGCAACATACAGATTGACACTGCAAGAGAATGAAGAGGTTAAAAGACAAGTCCAGGAGTTGTTGGACAAAGGTTTGGTCAGGGAAATCTTGAGTCCATGTGTTGTTCCAACAGTACTCAGTCCAAAGAAAGACGGAGGTTGGAGGATGTGTACTGACTCGAGAGAGATTAACAAGATAACCATCAGGTACAGATTTCCATTGCCAAGGATGGATGATCTGATGGATTGCTTGAGCGGAGCAAAGTATTTTTCAAAAATTGATTGGAAAAGAGGTTATCATCAAATATGCATGAGAGAAGGTGATGAGTGGAAGACAACATTCAAAACAAATGAAGGGTTGTATGAATGGCTTGTTATGTCGTTTGTCTTAACAAATGCACCAAGTACCTTCATGAGGTTGATGAACGAAGTCCTGAGGGAGTTCATCGGAAAATTTGTTATCGTATATTTGGATGACATATTGGTTTACAGTAAAATAGTAGCAGAGCATTTGAAGCATTTGGCTACAGTGATGCAGAAACTACAGTAGGAGAAGTTGTTAATAAACATGAAGAAATCCTCATTCATGAAGACAGAGCTCATTTACTTGGGATTTGTTATTTCTGCAGATGAGTTGAGGATGGATCTAGATAAAGTGGAAGTGATCAAGAATTGGTCGTCACCGAAGAACATATTTGAGGTGAGAAGTTTCCATGGATTGGCTAGTTTCTACCAAAAGTTCATTAGGAATTTCAGTGGAATTAGCGCAGCAATGATGGACACAGTGAAGAAAAGACACAAGTATTTTCACTGGACAGAAGAGGTTGAGAAAATTTTTAATCTGTTGAAGAGGAAGATCACGGAACAACCAGTTTTGGTGTTGCCAGATTTCCGAAAGACATTTCAAGTGAAATGCGATGCAAGTGGATTTGCAATAGGGGCAGTCTTGAGTCAAGAAGACATGCCGATAGCATACTTCAGCGAGAAGCTGAATGAAGCGAAAGTGAAGTACTCCACTTATGATAAGGAGTTCTATGCTACCATGCAGGCATTAAAGAAATGGAGGCATTACTTAATTACCAAAGAATTTGTCTTATACAGTGACAATCAGGCATTGCAGTTTGTGACTCAACAGGAGAAGTTGAATCAAAGACATGTCAAATGGGTTGAATATATGCAGAATTTCACTTTTGTGATTAAACATATTTCTGGTACTGCTAACAAAGTTGTTGATGCTTTGAGCAGGAAGTGTTTGCTGTTGTAGGATTTCCGAGTCAAAACGTTGGGTTTTGATGATCTCAGGGACATGTACGCAGATGATCAGGATTTTAAAGAGGCGTATGAAGCAACTGAGAATCCAATTCTTAGGGATAGAAACCAATGGATAGAATACATGATCCAGGAAGGATTATTGTTTAAGGGTAATCAACTGTGTATTCCGAAATGCTCCATGAGGGAGAATCTGCTGAAGGAGAAACACAGTGGAGGATTGACAGGACATTTTGGTCACGAAAAAATGTTCGCAAAGATGAATGAGTCATATTTTTGGCCGGGAATGCGAGTAGATGTCAAGAGGTTCGTCGACAGATGCAGAATTTGCCAGCATTCGAAGGGAAGGAAACAGAATGCAGGATTTTATCAACCATTGCCCATACCAGAGAGGTCGTGGCATGAAATTAGCATGGATTTTGTATTGGGAACACAAAGAGGATTTGACTCGATCTTTGTGGTGGTGGATAGATTTTACAAGATGACACACTTCATTCCATGTCAGAAGAATAGTGAAGCAACTCACATTGCGAATCTGTTTTTCAAAGAAGTCATTCGACTTCACGGTTTACCAAGGAGTATAGTTTCAGATCGAGATACTAAGTTCATAGGGAATTTTTGGAGGACCTTATGGAAGAAGATGGGAACTAACTTGTCATTTAGTTCGGATTATCATCCTCAGATGGATGGATAGACAAAAGTAGTAAACAAAAGTCTGGGAGACTTGCTGAGAAGCTTGGTGACAGAACACCATAACCAGTGGGACAACATATTACCACAGACAGAGTTTGCTTATAATGACTCGGTTAATAGGAGCACAGGGCAGAGTCCATTTCAGATTGTCTATGGCATGCAACTGAGAGGAATTTCTGAATTGAGGGATTCAGAACAGACTGCGACTAGGAGCGCTAGTGCAGAAAATTTCGCAGAGGCGATGAAAGAAATTCACAGCCAGGTGAAAGAACGATTGCAAAATTCAAGTCAGGAGTATAAGCGTAGAGTAGATCAACACAAAAGACAACTTCAGTTTGAGGTTGGTGATTTAGTTCTGGCACATTTAAGGAAAGAAATATTCCTGAGAGGAACATATAATAAATTGAAGATGAAGAAAATCGGACCATGTAGGGTCTTGAAGAAATTTGTGGCGAATGCTTACGATATTGAATTACCCGATGGGATCAGAATTTCTCCGATATTCAATATCTCAGATTTGTACCCATATAAGGCTGAGGAAGCAGAAACAATAAATTAGCAGCCAGTGATCCAATGGAAAAAGCAGATTCCATTTGCAAATAAGTCGTATATGGAGTGCATACTGGACAAAAGAGTAAGCAAGAAGACCAGGCGAAAGCAATATTTTGAATATCTAGTCAAATGGAAAGGCCATCCAATTGAAGATGCTAGCTAGGAGAACAAAGAGGAGATCCAGAAACATGGACACATAGTGTGTGAGCTCATGGACAGGAGCCCATGAAATTTTTCAAGCCAGGGAGTATGATGCAGGAGCATCGCCCACATCAAGCGAGCCAATACGGAAGCAAAAGACAACTAGACAAGTGCTAGCACAGATTTTGAAATTACCTTGAAGTTGATTGTTAAGGTCCTAACCCACACATAGGTAGATCAATGTATTCAGATGTAATAAAGGTCAATATTAATAAGACCTTTCAATAAAATAGAATAAGGCAGATGTAAGAAGACCTAATAGAAGCTTCCGCTTCTAGAAGGATCTTC
>ML779570.1:369372-390395 GCA_009831015.1 Picea engelmannii
AACTGCTCCAAGTAGCCGCGTTGGCTGGGGCCGTGGATGTTTCCCCGTAGGGGTTTTACCACGTGAAAACATCGGTGTGTTGATCTTTGATCTGGTTATGTGAGTGGTTACTGAAGGTGTTCGTCCTCTGTTGGAATACCTGTCTTGTCGAACACCCAGAGGGCCCATAGTGATAATAGTGGAGGTCATTCAATGTAAGGTGGACTAGGTCCACTATATTATTAAATAAGGCCCACTATGGTAGTTAGATATAATAAATGGGTAATTAGATATAATAAATGTAAGAAGACTTCTTAGAAGGTTCTACTTTTAGAAGATTCCTCCTCTAGAATGTTCTTAGGTGATGGTAGCACTATATAAAGGGGTTCAAGCAATGTAATGAGACATGAAGAGAATTATTGTATTTGGAGCTGGAGCTCATTAGGAGGAAGTCCCCTCGAAGAGGAAAGTGAACAGGAGAGGATCCCTTCCATAATAGGATCCATTGTATGGTGTTTCCCTACCCTAAGGATTTGATAGTAATAAAGTGTGGTTTCTTCTATCTTGCTTTGTGGATCTATTGTGTATTCAGTATTTGTCGTGATTATATCTTCAGATTTGGTATTGGTTCTTAACATTCAGTATGCAAAGGTGGGTCAGATAAAGGGGTATATGCAAGGATATGCATCTTGATGAAAATCATCGAAAATACATATTCAAGATGGATAGTCATGTCTTGTTTGAGTTCCACGATTGAGGTGGTGATGGAGGACTGCATGTTTGTATTTATTGTGGAAATATTGGCACTGAGTTGTTTCACTTCTTGTTGGGTCTATGCGAAATTAGATTGCAAGGTATTGAAGAGAGATTCCAAGTCTTGGCTACGGGTATGGGCCATGATGATGAGGGAATCGAAAAGGGGTAGGTAGGGTCAAAAAGTTTGCTGAAAAAATGATAGGTATGAATGTGATAAGGGAGAAGAGATAAATCCAATGGAATAGGTCTCAAAGAATGGTCCAAAATTTTCCATTTTTTTTTTTTACACCTGCAGAGTTATACTAGAGTCTGAAGAATATTGTAGTGATGAAATGGCCAAATTCTTAACCAGGAAGAAATGTGTAGTGATTTGACAACTCGAACACAGTTGCGCGGTGACAGATATTGTCTGTTTTATTTTTGTTTTCGTCCCCAAGGGTTAGGTATTCAAGGCTTAAAAAAACAAGGGTTTTCCCTTGGGTATATCTATATGATATACGTGCAGGGTCCAACAGTAGTACTCGGCCCAATATATCAGGGAACTAAATAAGAAGGCTAGACCATGCCCTTAGCCGTACTACCCGGCTACCCAGGTACTAGAGAGTATCTTCTCGAACGTTGTTCTCGGTGGCACTATAACATTCAGGAAACCGATCGGTTTATCTAAAGAGGGCTTCAAGAAATATAGGTCTATCCATGTACATGTGTTGTCTGATGCGCTACCACTTGAAGGGGTAACAACAGGGGTTACATGGGTGGCCAACAGATGTGTGCTTAAGAACCACTTGTATTTCCTGCGTGTATGAATCCCTCAACCACGGGTTTATGTGTGTAATGATAGATGTTTGTAGCTTAAAGACTTTGGAATACGTCTCTACCCTGAAAAGATTTAACCCACAATTTTCTTCTGAGGAAAGTGCTCTAATACCACTTGTAATATTCTAGATATAAAAAGTATGTAGAACAACAATAAAATTATAGAAATGGAAAATGAACAACAATATAACCAGAATAACACCGCAATAATATTGAAATGATAACATAATAACATGAGAAAGAGCACTTCGATTACTGAGAGCAATGTTCACTTTCCTCTTTGACGGGGCAACCTCCAGTCGAGAAAAAATCTATTACAATAATATCCAAGCTAGGGTTCTCATACCCTCGACTCTTATTTATACTAAATATGTCTATCAAGAGAACCATCTAGAGGAAGATCCTTCTAGAAGCAGAATCTTCTATTAGGTCTTCTTACATTCAACTTATTCTACCTTATTGCAAGGCCTTATTAATATTGACCTTTATTACATCGGAATACATTGTTCTAGCTACGTGAAGAGTTAGGTCTCTAACATATTTTTCCCATGGTTATTGTCCACATGCAAAACTTATAAACAACAATGTGCACAATATGTGCACCTTTTGATTTATGTAATGAGGCAAGTCAACGTTTTAGTTGTGTGTTTAAATGCATTTAGGTGAGAGCACACCTTATGTGGTATCTCCACCTTCATCTTGTATTTACTCACATTTAGTGCAATCTCATCTTGAAATTCCTATAAATAAGGAATGTGTGTAACCATTATTTACATATTTTGAAGTAGCATAATACACAATACTCTATTTATGTGAATCTCTCTCTCTTCCATGAATTTTAACAAAGGCTCCCATGGTACTTTTAAATGGATAATAACATGGGAAAGTAATAATATGATGATTATGTCAATGACATAGTAGCACACCAATATTTCCTTCATTGTAGATAAAAATTGTACTATGTACAAGATTCTATCAATACATACCAAAAAATATTCCTTCAATCTTTCATTATCACTTATTATGTTGTTGTTTTCATTTTTATATTGCTTAATAACTTCCGTCCTTAACTTTGCCATCACTAATAAAATAGAGTATGAGATAATGTATCTATGGGCTTCTTGATGATCAAGACCAACAAGGTATTATACATATGCTTGCACGTTATGGGTCACTGGTTTCTGACATACCTCAAAATAACGAAGCAACATGATCAAAATAGATTTTGTTGACGAGTATTGAGATGTGGGCCTTGTTTAGCTTGTCTATCACTCATGCAAACCAATTCGACTTCCCTCAGATAAGCAAGATCATAGATATGACATAGGATAAAGATTATCCAAGCTAACCACATTTATAACAATGTTCTATGCAACAAATCCTACAAAAAATTTAGTGCTCGACATAGTTCCATGTGCCAAATTTTCAGAGGCACAGTTGATCCATGACCCCGAAACCTAAAAAAATCCTCACTAGCAAGTATTGAATCGTGTACATAGGGTCTTTGAATGAACCCAAAACCTAAAAAAATCCTCACTAACAAGTATTGAAATACACAAGTATTGAATCGTGTATTTCATTTAGCTTTGCTATCACTCATGGTAGAACCAATTCAACTACCCATAGAAGAAGAATATGATCATATATATTTTTATGTAAGCAAATTCCACTCCAACAAAATGAAGTTTTTCCTCACAATTTTGAGAACTAATATATATAAGAGATCATTATCGAACATATACATATTGCACAAAGTCTTAGTTCCTTTCTATTTCGTCTTTAACTTGCGCATAAGATTAGAGAGAAGTTGTAGCTCTCTGGATTCTAGATTAAAATCTGCCCAGGCTTGAAACAATTTTAGCGTACCCATCGAGCTGACATAAATTTCCCGCAGAGGGGCATTTCGTGGGGTTTTATTAAACTGTATTCTGAGGGATTTTTCCTTCTTCTTTTAAATATTTCAGAATGATGCATCCAAGTCCCGTGGCGACACCCGCGATTGATGCCCAGCAGCAGCAACATCAACAACAGTTGATGATGATGCCCCTGCCTCCTGAAGCTGAATTTTTTCTCCAACAACCCCAACCTCAGCTTATGGTTCCGCAATACCCGCAATAAGCGTTTTTCCCCCAGAAACCCCAACCTCAGATTATGGTGCAACAATACCCGCAAAAAGTGAGCTCCACAGACGAGAATAGGATCCTCTGGATCGGAGGTTTGCAACATTGGATGGATGAGACTTATCTGTCGAAACACTATTTTTCTTATACCCAAGACCTTCTTACTCTAAAGATTATTCACAATAAGCAAACTGGACAATCATAGGGTTATGGTGTCCTAGAGTTTGCAAGCCATGCAGCAGCCCAGATGGTTCTCCAAAATTACAATGGTTTACAGATGCCCATGGCTGAACAATTTTACAGGCTGAATTGGGAAAAATTTGGCATTGGAGAAAAGCGTCTCGAGGATTATACTATATTCGTGGGAGATTTGGCATCTGATGTCACAGAGGACTTGTTGCAAAAGACCTTCGGAGATATATACCCATCTGTAAAAGGAGCAAAGGTTATTACTGATAGGACTATAGGTTGTTCAAAAGGATATGGGTTTGTAATCTTTGGGAATGAGAATGAGCAAGCTCGGGCTATGACAGAGATGAATGGAATGGTGTGTTCATCCAAACGTAAGTGAATAGGTCCTGCCATAACAAAGAATACTACAGTTTATCAGCAACCGTATCCTAAAGTGGTCGCGTAAGTGAATAGGTCCTGCCATAATAAAGAAGACTACAGTTTATCAGCAACCGTATCCTAAAGTGGTTGCGTCAGGCTCAGAGAATGAACCAAATAATACGACTCTATTTGTTGGTGGCCTAGACTCCAGAGTAACAGTCGAAATGTTGACGCAATCATTTGTCCAGTTTGGTGAGATTTTTCATGTCAAGATACCTGCGGGCAAGCGTTGTGGATTTGTCCAGTTTAGCAATAGGGCATCTGCAGAGGTAGCATTGCAAAAGCTACATGGTACAGTTCTTGGTCAACAACCAATTAGGCTTTCTTGGGGATGAAATCCTGCAAACAAACAAGTGCAGAGTGCAGGGTGGCTTCAAATCCAACAACCAGATCCAAATCAATGGAATGGTGATGTACAAGGATACAATGTTGGTTATGTTTATGTCACACAACTTCAAGATCCAAATATGTACAGTTATATCCCTCCAAATGCAAACTATCAGCAACAGTAAATCAGTCTGAAGCTTGAAAATTTTGAAAGGATTCAAACTTATTTGCATGAAGATTTGATTCATCTTTTTGGGTTAATTCTACTAGTCTTAGAATTCTAAAACCTAAAATGGCAGGAGAGGGCCGCACACGGCCCGGGGATGTTTGGAGCTGCCGCTCCTCTCGAACACCATGCCCTATTCATAGCAATGCTGACATGTTCAGACCAACTAGATATTTGGGCTTTGCTTTCAAAATGAACACTTAGTCATATTTGACCGTTTTTGGGACTTAGTCATATTTGACCGTTTTTGGGACTTCGACAGCTTGTCAAAGATGGAACGCAACGCAAAGAAAAAATCATGGAATCTAGACCCCTTTTTGGGTCCTTTTTCTGTTTTTGGGGATAATATAATGGGAAAGGGATGTCGGCCTGTGGGTTTACCCATGGTTAGGCCCACTTTTGTATGTATAAATAGATGTATAGGTGAAGTAAGTAAGAGACAGAAGAGTAGTAGAGTGCGATCTATGTGATTGAAGAGTTGCGAGTTGTGCTAAGAGGCTAAGTGCAGGATATTGTAGAAGGCTTTGTGCTTTTAGCACAAAGAAGAAGGATCTAGCGAGATGCGTGGATCTTTTGTCCTATGCGAAGAGGGATTTGGATGGCGCTGTGCTGTAACCTGATTAACTGAAGCTAATAAAGAATAAGACTTTGTGGACGTAGACCCAAGGTGGGGGCGAACCATGGTAAATCTGTGTATTGTGCTTTGTGCCTCGACCTGCTATGTTTGTCTTTTCCTTTGCTAAGTGCTTTGATGTGTTTAGATCGATCTATTTATGCTTTGTTAGATCTGGTCTGTAAGATTCTTAGTGCTTGATCTGCCGAATCTAACCTATCTTTCTGTGGCTAAGTGCTGAATGATCTTAGATCTAAGTACATACTGCGATACTCTGTGCTATCTGCGAAGTATCATAAGGGTTGAATATTGATGAATAATCTATGCTGAGTGATTTCTAAGTGTTATAATCACAGATCTGTGTCCCAGATAAGGTTGCAGACACCTGAGTCTTGCAACCACCCCTGCCTCTACCTTGGGTGAGACTTCATTTGCTTTGAAGGTGTTGCCAAAAGGGCCAGTAGTTAGGGTTTTGTTGGTGTGTTGTTGTAGCATTGAACCCTAGGTATGCCCCTGTGCCAACAAATGGTTCTGTTGCTGTGACCTGAAACTGTGATTTCTGGAAACTGTGCAAAAGAAGCTTTGTGCAAAGATTCGTCCTGAAATTGTGAAAGCTATGTGCGTGGATCTATTCCCTAGTGTGCAGTGATCCACTTGATTTGAAAAGATCCGTGCTGAAAAAGAAAGGTTCAAATCTATAGAAAGAGGTAAGATCTATAAGCTCTGTGCTCTGATAAAGGTAAGATTAGTTAAAAGTTCTTAGATCTGGAAGCTTTGTGCCATGTAGAAGTAAAAGAAGTGAAATTTTTTGTTTTGAAAGTATGGATTTAGGTATGCTTGATAGATTTTATCCTAGCTTTAAGACTAGGGCATTGTTAGATGAAAGAACATTTGATATGAATAGATCTGGTAAAAATAATGAAAGATATGTTATACCTATGCATAGAAAGGATTTTTAGACTAACCAATGGATGCAGGATCTTAGAACGAAATTTTTGTAGGCTAGCCATTACGACCCTAGCACGCAGTACAATAAAATTTGGGGATCATTGAAGAGAAAGAGAGGATTAACTCTTTGTTATAGTTGTAGAAGACCAGGACATATTGCTAAGGAATGCCCTGGGAGAAACCCTAGTTGCCTCTATTGTAAGGCTATGGACCATGAAGTATTGGATTTCCCTAGAATGATTGTTAGACTTTAAAAGCTGAATATGGAGCAAACAAACTATGTAGGAGATCAAGAGACTAATATTATAGAAGAACCCCAGAAAGAATCAGAGATTATGTTACTGAAAATGAAAGAAACCTTGGATTAACATAAAGATGCCAGTTTGTCAGAGATTTTCAAAGAAAAGGAGAAGTTCAAAGGAAGAATAGGAGACTTCGACATTGACGGTGCTCTGGATGAGGGAACACAGATAAACATTATGACAGAAAGTACTTGGGAAACCCTAGGAAGGCCTGCTATGGTTCCTTCACTAGGAAAAATAGGGTTGTTTAAAGGAAAAATGGTAACCCTATGTGGCAGGATTACCTAGATAGATATGAGTACCCATGGAGCTTTGACAGAGGAAAAATTCAAATTTATTAAAATTATTGATGACCTTGCCCCATTTCCATCTTTGTTAGGCAAGATCTGGATTAAAAAAGGCCAGATCCAGAGAAAACAAAAAAAGGAAGCCCTAAAACAGAAAAAGCAAGAACTCATGGAATTTATGACTAGAAGGATCACCTACTTGATGGAAGAACAATAGAACAAATCTAAGCTATTGGACACTAGGTACTTGGATGTCGAAGAGATAAGAGTATTAGAGGAACCACATAAGACTAAAATACCTAATCCATATGATGAAGAAGTATTACCCTTGGATATGAAGAAATAATCTCAACATCGCGAAGTGACTATGTTGAGAGAAGATAAGAATCATAATGGAAAAAGGATGAATGATATGAAGCTCACTGGGAAGAAGGCTAGGAAGATGAGTAAGAAGAGAGCCAAGATCAAAAAGTTACAGAAGATTTCAGAGGAAACTTTGCAGAAGGAAAAATCATAGGAACTGAGCTTCGTCGGGATATCAGAACAAGGAAATATGGAACTTCGTCGTGGCAAATAAATATAGTCGTTGGACTGATATACCCGTTCGAATTTCACCCTGAACGGATAGAAAAGAATTAAAGTATCACCACCAGACCATTGGACCACACCATAATGGATGGATCAACGTTCATGGAAACTTCATACCCGTTGCAAGAAAACTGTTAATGAATTTCCTATTTAGCTCGTCACACTGGGCCCAAATAACACTTTTGCCAACTGAAAATTTCAAGCCTGCAGAACTAGTGATTGTCTACAGTGATCATTGCAAGCCGATTGTTCATCCTAGTGTAGTATTTTGAGATCATCGTGACCCCGATTATCTTTCCCGAGTTAGTATGTCTAACGAGCTCACCACACTTGAGGAATATGTCACAGAGGTCCTTCTCAATTTAATCACTGAGAGAGTCATGTCGAAAAGAAGAATATCCACCGGAGTCCAAGCATCATCGACAAGAGGAATGCAAGCCTCCCCATCGACTACTTGAGAAGGAGCATCTCGAGCCGACACAAAGAGGAGAACTAAGAATAAGGATTACATAGCCAACGCGAAGTTAGTGCCATCCATCCTCCCAACTTACATACCCCCTCTGAGCGGTGAGATTAATAGGGACAATGTCCTTAGAGACTTTGAATACACCCTAGTCATTGCATATCTACCAAAATGAGTACGCACCTATCGCACAGATCAGGACAAGGTTACAGTGTTGAAGTTTTGCGACTTCAACCTCAGGGACCGTAAAGTTTACAGCATGCTCACCCTGTATAAGTAATTGACGAGAACTAAGGGAAAGAATTCGAAGATCATCCCTCAACAATGGATGATGAACCTTGTGCAGTCTACTTTGCTCAACGTTATGAAAATACCGCACTTTGGCAGACACCAAGAGGTGAATTCTTGTGTAAAATTGTTTCTAGCAAGTTACCACGGAGGATACCTATGGTTAGAACATTGCATAACTGTTGATCCGACGCTGATCAATAGGATCACTGGGCTTAGCATGCAAGGCCTTGATCCCCATGAGTACTATCCTGGAAAGACCGCAGACCACACTCTTGCACAAAATATCAAAGAAGCCTATGGCAATGTTGAGAAAGGCGCGAGAGGCTACAAGGTAGCTTCTATTGAAAGTGGCGCAATGCGCCTTGCATGCCAACTGATCGAAGGGAAATTGGTACAAAAGAATCGACCAACACAAGTATATGGATTTGTAGTTTACCTCGTAGGAAAGCACGCAAAGGGACTACAGATGAACTAGGCGAAGTACATGGTGAATGAACCAGAGATTGACTACAGAGAATCCCAAGATTAGGGGCATGAATTCCATTTTAGCTGGCTCCTGATACTGATCGCTTTTGTTGCATGGGAGCTATAGGAAGGGGCAAACTTCGCAGACCTTGACCCCTTTGAGCCACTAGCTGCGAAGTTCAGTACATTATGGTACTCGAACGACATGATCAAGCAATGAGAATCGAATGTCATTTTCCACGCATATTATAACCAATTGAAAACATCCATAAGGAGTGAACCTCGCATAACCTTGAACACTTTACATATATTCCAACCTCTGATAAAGTTTAGCGTGGACCACCACTTTATATACCTAACCCCACGTGTTGATGAGAACCAGGAACAACTTCAGTCCTATTATAAGCTGACAGAAGAAGACTTGGAAGATATCACCAAGGAATGGTCGGCGAACCTCCTTATTTCAGTAGACCTCATAGAAATGTTCGACATCGACAACCCCAGAACTGCGCAGGATACACCTGGGCCCAGCAAGACAAAGAAAGCAAAGACGATGAAGAAGACTGAAGAAGTCAAGGATGTTGACAGCCTATCTGTAAGGACAGATTCCATTACACCAGATGAAGAAGGTGGTGACGAAGAAGGTACAAAAACTGAACAACAGAAATTTGAAGCACCACCGCCTAGGGATGAGAAGACTCATCGAAGAAAAGGAAGGTCTCACCTCTAAAATCTTCCTCCAGAAAGAAACAAAGAACCTCTGTAACCAATATGTGAACTATCCTCACATTGGATGACTTTGATTTCAATGTTGCAGTGATCAATGATGCTTCAAAGGAAATAATAGAGAATCAGGAGGAGAAGCAGGAACAAATGTATAGCCAAATTGAGATCGTGCTCCAAGGAGTACAACAAGCACTCCAGTCTAGCCAAGAAATCTCTACTGCACCTCAGCCAGAAGGAACAACAGAAGTGGGAGATGAATCAATTCAGCTCCACAATATTGCTGATGCAATTGAAGTACTTCTTCGACATGCTCAAGAAGAAAAAGTGCAGGCTACCCAGGCCCTATAGAAAGCATAGGAGGAAATTATTGAGCAATGCTAAGCCATGCAACAAGAGAAGAATACTCTCCAGGAAATTTTTTAAGAATACAGAGAGAATATCCAAAAAGAGCAAGAGCAACTACTTGCAAAGAATATAGGAATTGAAGAAGCATTCAACAGAGAATTTTACTCTATGACCGGTTTAGAGTAGAAGGCCAAAGATCCCATAGAGAGCCAAGTTATGAAGCTGGTTGAAGTTGTTGATAAACTTCAACAAAGTGTCATGGAATTAGAGGTTCAAACCATACCACAAAATCCACAGGAAGTGCACGACCAGAGAGAATTGAATTCTCAGAGCATCGTCGAGAGGATTAAAACACTTGCTGCAGAATGTAAACAGCTAAGTAGCAGAAGCATGCAGATATATGAACAACTATATGAAGACCCAGAGTTGAAGAAACTGGAGTCCCAAATCCAGGAAGAAAATAAGCATGCAGATACAGTAGAGGCGCAACTCAAGCTCCTATCACCCATCGAGAGGATGGAGAGATCCCAAAAACATCGCACTGCCCAACAACTCGTTCTTACCACGTAGAGCCAGGCGGCCTACATACTGTTTGAAGAAATTGAAGGCCAAGGAACACTACTAGAACAAATAGTTGTTACAGTGGAGAAGCAACTGGAAGAACTTATCAGCGAAGGGGTTTTTCAATAATTCGTTGAGCAAGAAATAGTAGCACAGAGACAAGTCGAAGCAGCTCGAGCCAAGATCAAGAAATTTGAGGCAAAGTTACCTAGACCTAAGTGACTCGGGATGAGTCACAGGTGAGTGTTGGGGGCCTGTTTTCCCTAACCAAGTTTTGAGAAACACTTGGTCATATTTGACTAGTTTTGGGACTTCGACAGCTTATCAAAGATGGAGCACAAGGTGAGGTAGAAATTGTGGAAGCTAGACCCCTTTTTGGGTCCTTTTTGGGTCCTTTTTGGGTTTTTGAGGATAATTTAATGGGAAAGGGATGTCGTCCTGTGGGTTTACCCACGCTTAGTACCACTTTTGTATGTATAAATAGATGTATAGGATAAGTAAGTAAGAGAGAGAAGAGTAGTAGAGTGTGATCGAAGAGTTGCGAGTTGTGCTAAGTGCTGGTAATGATTCTAAATGCTTTGTGCATACTGTAAGAGGCTAATTACAGGATATTGTAGAAGGATTTGTGTTTTTAGTGCAAGGAAAAATGATCTAGTGAGCTACACATATCTTCTGTCCTATCTGAAGAGGGATTTGGATGGCTCTGTGCTGTAACCTAATTAACTAAAGCTAATAAAGAAGAAGACTTTGTGGACATAGCCCCAAGGTGGGGGTGAACCACGGTAAATCTGTGTGTTGTGCTTTGTGCCTCGACCTGATGTGTTTGTCTCTTCCTTTGCTAAGTTATTTGATGTGTTTAGATAGATCTATTTATGCTTTGTGCTTCTGAGATATGAATGAATATTAGATCTGGTATTAAGATGCTTATTATTTGATCTGTTGAATCTAACCTATCTTGTTGTGGCTAAGTGTTGAATGATATTAGATCTAAGTACATACTGTGATACTCTGTTCTATCTACGAAGTATCATAAGTGTTGAATATTCATGAATAATATATTCTAAGTGATTGATTAGTGTTATAATCACAGATCTGTGTCCCAACTAAGGTTGTAGACACCTAAGTCTTGCAACCACCCCTGCTTCTACCTTGGGTGAGACTTCATCTGCTTCACGGGTGTTGCTGAAAGGGTTGGTAGTTAGGTTTTTGTCGGTGGGCTATTGTAGCATTGAACCCTAAGTCTACCCTTGTGCCAACAAATGGTTCCGTTGTCGGGACCTGAAATTGTTATTGTTGGGAACTGACCAGAAGAAGCTTTGTGCAAATATTCGTCCTGAAATTGTGAAAGCTATGTGCGTGGATCTATTCCCTAGTGCGCAGTGATCCACTTGATCTGAAAATCTCTGTGCTAAAAAAGAAAGGGTCAGATTTACAGAAAGAGGTAAGATCTATAAGCTCCGTACTCTGATAAAGGTAAGAATAGTTAAAAGTTCTCAGATCTATAAGCTTTGTGCCATGTAGAAGTAAAATAAGTGAATTTTTTTTTATAAAATATGGATTTAGGTATGCTTGATATATTTTATCCTAGCTTGAAGACTAGGGCATTGTTAGATAAAATAACATTTGATATGAATAGATTTGATAAGAATAATGAAAGATATGGTATACCTATGCATAGAAAAAAAATTTGGACTAACCAATGGATGTAGGATCCTAGAAAGAAATTTTTGCAGGCTAGCCATTATGACCCTAGCACACAGTACAATAAAAGTTGCGGATCATTGAAGAGAAAGAGAGGATTACTCTTTGTTACAGTTGTATAAGACCCAAACATATTTCTAAGGAATTCCCTGGGAGAAACCCTAGTTGCCTATGTTGTAAGGCTATGGACCATGAAGTACTGGATTTCCCTAGAATGTTTGCTAGACTTGAAAAGATGAATATGGAGCAAGCAAACTCTGAAGGAGATCAAGAGACTAAGATTATAGAAGAACCATAGAAAGAATTAGAGATTATGTTACTGAAAATGAAAGAAACACTAGATGAACATAAACATGCCAGTTTGTCAGAGATTTTCAAAGAAAAGGAGAAGTTCGAAGGAAGAATAGGAGACTTCAACATTGGCTGTGCTTTAGATGAGGGAACATAAATGAACATTATGACAGAAAGTACTTGGGAAACCCTAGGAAGGCTTGCTATGGCTCCTTCACTAGGAAAAATAGGGTTGTTTAAAGGGAAAATGGTAACCCTATGTGGCAGGATTACCTAGATAGCTATGAGTATCCATGGATCTTCAACAGATGAAGAATTCCAAGTTATTAAAATTATTGATGACCATGCCCCATTTATAGCTTTGTTAGGCAAGATCTGGATTGAAAAAGACCAGATCCAGAGAAAAGACAAAAAGGAAGCCCTAGAACATAAGAAGCAAGAACTCATGGAATTTATGACTAGAAGGATCGCCTACTTGATGGAAGAGCAAGAGAACAGATCTAATCTATTGGACACTAGGGACTTGGATGTCAAAGATAAAAGAGCATTAGAGGAACCACAGAAGACCGAAATACCTAATCCATATGATGAAGAAGTATTCCCCTTGGATATTAAGAAAGAATCTCAGCATCGCGAAGTGACTATGTCGAGTGAAGATAAGAATACGAATGGAAAATGGATGATCGAGATGAAGATCACTGGGAATAAGACTAGGAAGATAACTAAGAAGAGAGCCAAGATCGAAAAGTTACAGAAGATTCCAGAGGAAACTTTGCAGAAGGAAAAATCACAAGAATTGAGCTTCGTCGGGATATTAGAACAATGACATATGGAACTTCGCCATGGCAAAGAAATATAGTTGTTGGACTGATATACCTGTTTGAATCCTGCCTTGAAGAGATAGAAAAACATTAAAGTATCACAACCATACCATTGGACCATGCCATAATGGATGGATCAACGTTCATGGAAGCTTCATACCCATTGCAAGTAGACCATTGGCGAATTTCCTATTTAGCTCGTCGCACTGGGCCCAAAGAACACTTTTTCCAACTGAAAAATTTGAAGCCCGCAGAACTAGTGATTGTCTACAGTGATCATTGCAAGCATATTTTTCATCCTAGTGCAGTATTTTGAGATCATCGTGACCCTGATTATCTTTCCCAAGTGCATATGTCCGACGAGCTCACCGCACTTGAGGAATCCATCATAGAGGTCCTTCTTGATTTAATGATTGAGAGAGTCATGTCAAAAAGAAGAATATCCACCAGAGTCCAAGCATCATCGACAAGAGGAGTGCAAGCCTCCCCATCGACTGCTTGAGAAGGAGCATCTTGAGCCGACACAGAGAGGAGAACTAAGCATAAGGATGAAATAGGAAACACAAAGTTAGTTACATCCATCCTACCAGCTTACATACCTCCTTTGAGTGGTGAGATTAATAGGGGTAGTGTCCCTAGAGACTTTGAATACACCCTAGTCACTGCATATATACCGAAAGGAGTACAAACCTACTGCATAGATCCAGACAAGGTTACAACGTTGACGTTTTGCAACTTCAAGATGGGGGACTGTAAAGTTTACAACATGTTTTCCCCATATAAGTACTTGATGAGAACAAAGGGAAATAATTCGAAGCTCATCCCTCAACAATGCATGATGAACCTCGTGTAGTCTACTTTTCTCAAAGTTATTAAAATACCACACTTCGGCAGACACCAGGAGGTGAATTTTTGTGTAAAATTGTTGCTAGCAAGTTACCATGAAGGATACGTATGGTTAGAATGTAGCATAATTGTTGATCTGGAACTTATCAATAGGATCATCGGGTTTAGCATGCAGGGCCTTGATCCCCATGAGTACTATCCTAGAAAGACCACAGATCGCTCTCTTGTGCAGAAGATCAAAGAAGCCTATGGTGATGTTGAGAAAGGCGTAAGAGGCTACAAGGTAGCTTTTATTGAAAGTGTCGTAGTGCGCTTCGCATGCCAACTAATTTTAGGGAAATTGGTACACAAGAATCGACCAACACAAGTATCTGGCTTTGTAGTTGACTTTGCAGGAAAGTGCACAAAGGGACTACAGATGAACTGGGAAAAGTACCTGGTGAATCAACTGGAGATTGACTGTAGAGAATCCTAGGATCAGGGGCATGAATTCCATTTTAGTTGGCTCCTGATACTGATCACTTTTGTTGCATGGGAGCTACAGGAAGGTGCAACCATCCCGGACCTTGACCCCTTTGAGCCAATAGCTACGAAGTTCAGTACATTATGGTACTCGAACGACATGAGAAGGTAATGGAAATCGAATTCTCTTTTCCACACATATTATAACCAATTGAAAAAAACCATAAGGAGTGAACCTCGCATAAACCTGAAAACTTTACAGATATTTCGACCTCTGATAAAGTTCATCACGGACTGCCACTTTATATACCTAACCCCATGTTCTGATGAGCACCAGGAACAACTTCAGTCCTATTATAAGCTAACAGAAGAATACCTGGAAGAGATCACCAAAGAATGGTCGGCGAACCTCCTTGTTTCAGCAGACCCCACAGAAATGTCTGACATCGACAGCCCCGGAACTGCGCAGGATACACCTAGGCCCAGTAAGACAAAGAAAGCAAAGACGACGAAGAAGACTGAAGAAGTAGAGGATGTTGATAGCCTATATTTAACGACAACTTCCATTACACCAGATGAAGAAGGTGATGACAAAGAAGGTATAGAAACTGAACAACAGAAAGTCGAAGTACCACTACCTAGTGATAAGAAGACTCATCGAAGAAAAGGAAGGTCTCACCTCTGATATCTTCCTCCAAAAAGAAACCAAGAACCCCGGTAACCAATATGCGATCTGCC
Source organism: Picea engelmannii (assembly GCA_009831015.1). Classification (NCBI taxonomy): domain Eukaryota; kingdom Viridiplantae; phylum Streptophyta; class Pinopsida; order Pinales; family Pinaceae; genus Picea; species Picea engelmannii. The sequence continues at coordinate 384,657 of ML779570.1, forward strand.
CTCACATTGGATGACTTTGATTTCATTATTGTAGTGGTCAATGATGCTTCAAAGGAAATAATAGAGAATCAGGAGGAGAAGTAGGAACAAATGTATAACCAAATTGAGATCGCTCTCCAAGGAGTACAACAAGCAGTCCAGTCTAGCCTAGAAATCTCTACTGCACCTCAGCTAGAAGGAACAACAGAAGTGGGAGACAAATTAGTTCAGCTCTGCAAGATTGTTGATGCAGTCGAAGTATGCCTTTGACGCTCAAGAAGAAAAAGTGCAGGCCACCCAAGCCCTATAGAAATCACAGGAGGAAATTATTAAGCAACGCCAAGCCGTGAAACAAGAGGAGAATACTCTCCAAGAAAAATTTGAAGAAGACGGAGAGAAGATCCAAAAAGAGAAAGAGCATCCACTCACAAAGCAGATAGGAATTGAAGAAGCAATCAACAGGGCATATCGCTCTGTGACCGGCTTAGAGTAGAAGGCCGAAGAGCCCATAGAGTGCCAAATGATGAAGCTGGCTAAAGTTGTTCAGAAACTTCAACAAAGTGTCATGGAATTAGAGCTTTAGACCATATGACAAAATCCACAGGAGGTGCACAACCAATGAGAATTGAATGCTCAGAGTTTCGTTAAGAGGATTAAAAAACTTTCTGCAGAATGTAAACAACTAAGTAGCAGAAGCGTGCAGATATATGAATTACTATCTGAAGACCCAAAGTTGAAGAAACTGGAGTCCCAACTCCAGGAATAAAAGCAGCACACAGATACAGTAGAGGCGTAGCTCAAGCTCCTGTCACCCATAGAGAGGATGAAGAGATCCTAGGAACAACGCACTTCCCAACAACTCGTTCTTACCACACAAAATAGAGTGATGGAAGTCACCCAGAAACTCTAGCCAAACCAGGAGGTGGCTTACATACCATTTGAAGAAATTGAAGGCCGAGGAACACTACAAGAACAAGTAGTTGTTACATTTGAGCAACAACTGGAAGAACCTATCAACGAAGAGGTTGTTCAAGAATTCGTTGAACAAGAAGCAGTAACATAGAGACAAGTCGAAGCAGCACGAGCCAAGATTGAGAACTTTGAGGCAAAGTTACCCAAACCTGAGTGACTCGGGATGAGTCACAAGTGAGTGTTGGGGGCCTATTGGCCTTGACCAAGTTTTGAGGAACACTTTGTCATATTTGACCATTTTTGGGGCTTCGACAACTTGTCAAAGATGGAGCGCAACGCGAAGTGGAAATCATGGAAGCTAGACCCCTTTTTGGGTCCTTTTTGGGTTTTTGGGGATAATGTAATGGGAAAGGGATGTTGGCTCGTGGGTTTACCCACGCTTAGGCCCACTTTTGTATGTATAAATAGATGTATAGGTGAAGTAAGTGAGAGAGAGAAGAGTAGTAGAGTGTGATCTATGTGATCGAAGAGTTGTGAGTTGTGCCAAGTGTAATGATTGTAAATGCTTTGTGCATACTGTAAGAGGCTAAGTGCATGATATTGTAGAAGGCTTTGTGCTTTTAGTGCAAGGAAGAAGGATCTAGTGAGCTGCGCAGATCTTTTGTCCTATGCGAAGAGGGATTTGGATGCCTCTGTGCTGTAACTTGATTAACTAAAGCTAATATAGAAGAATACTTTGTGGACGTAGCCCCAGGGTGGGGGTGAACCACGGTAAATTTGTGTGTTGTTCTTTATGCCTCGACTTGATGTGTTTGTCTCTTCCTTTGCTAAGTGATTTGATTTGTTTAGATAGATCTATTTATGCTTTGTGATTTTGAGATATTAATGAATGTTAGATCTGGTATGTAAGATGCTTACTGCTTGATCTTCCAAATCTAACCTATCTTGTTGTGGCTAAGTGTTGAATTATCTTAGATCTAAGTACATACTACGATGGTCTGTGCTATCTGTGAAGTATCATAATGGTTGAATATTGATGAATAATTTATGCTAAGTGATTTCTAAGTGTTATAAGCATAGATCTATGTCCCAACTAATGTTGCAGACACTTGAGTCTTGCAACCACCCCTTCCTCTACCTTGGGTGAGACTTCATTTTCTTCGTAGGTGTTCCCAAAAGGGTCAAGAGTTAGGGTTTGGTTGGTCGGTTGTTGTAGCGTTGAACCCTGGGTCTGCCCCTATGCCAACAATAAATTTATACACTTTGATACTTATTCCTTACACTGTGTTTGAATTTATAACTAATTTATTGAGCCATTTGTAGTATACAACACATAACATGTCAAATTACACCATGTTAGAAAGTGTTAATTTTCGTATACTTCAAATGGCCATGTCCATAGTAAATATTACTGAACCACAATATTTATTTCTCAACCAGGCGCTTCTATAGTGGTGGCTGCAATTTGTGATCCTTCTCCAACACAAAGGTTTGAATGGTGGCATATTTTGGTGGTGGCATCAAGTGGCTGCATCCCAGGTTAAGGTGGCGACATCCCAAAATCTTGTCGGTTTTGGTGGAGACATCCAAAATTATTTAGACTCCATGAGGTCATCATCAAGAATGCCTAACATAATTTAAAATGAACAAAATTACCTTGACATTAATATAGTAGTAGATGTGGATTTGGATGTTGATTTTCTAGTAGCAGGAGGTACACTTTTGAAAGTTGTAGATGGAGCAACTGGCCTAGTTGAACACCAAGTTTAGTTGTTGTTTGAGAGACATATCTCTTCTCTCTTTCTCCTCATCATTTCTACACATTAATTAAAATGATAAAATGATAAAAAAAATAGATGTATCAAAATGGGAATCTATTTCTACCTTTGCATCATCCTATTGGAATATCCTAATGTAAGAGGTTGAGAATGGAGAAAAATGGAAACGTGTAGGTGTACGGGTTGCTTGGAAACTTACAAGGAATCTCATAACTAGATGGCAAGTATGTAAGGATAAATGATGACATACCACATGGTATGTAAAAATAGTATTACTTAAAATTGTATTTATTTAAGAAATACAAAATTAACAAATTGGCAAACTATTGTATCTAAGACAAATTTAAAATTATCTTTGGGCATCCTTACTATATTATTATACCTGCCACATGCAATGTATACAACAATGAGTTGAGGGATGACTACTTATTAGTATAGGTTTGACCATAAATTTCACCATTCCTCCAAAGTTTCACAATAATTGAGTTTATATTAGTTAAGCTTTCCAACATTTAACATTCCATTGTTTTTTACACTATTTAATACTATCTGCACCATCTCGAGTTAAAATAAAAAAAATTAAAATCTTCAGCATCTACATTTTCATCACATTAGCACTATTTTCCTATAACAAACTCAAGGCGCTTAATGCCTTATATGAGGGAATTTAGTGCTATGAGCGATTAGGTTAAATTTCATTAATTGTTCTCAAGCCACTAATAAGTTCCAATGGACTTCTTCATGTGTCAATGTTAAATCAAATATATTATGACTCACAAGAAATTGGTTGTTGGGATTTAGCTCCTCTTATAAGAAAGTTTGTGAATATGATGAATTCTAGTGTTGGTACACCATGGATGAGATGACGTGGGCGGTGTCAATTTAACTTTGAATTCATCCCCAAAAAGGCATGACAAATCTATCTGTGAGTTCTTGTTCCTAAAATAAATAACAACTATACAAAATTTAATAATTTTTTTATTGAGCCTTATAATACCAATTATGAAAGGAAGTGTAAGGTCAAAACATCAAGGGAATATATCACTAGAAAGGTGGATGTTTTCTCTCTCTCCGTCTAACAGTTTCCATGTGATAGCATGTATAATGCCCAAAATTGTTGGTCTAACTACAATTACATTCTCCCAAAGAAAAAAAAATAAGGACATGAGGTCATAAGACACATATTGCAATCATCACAATTTTCTAACTACAATTGCATTCTCCCAAAGAAAACATAAGCGATGACATGAGACTATAAAACACATATTGCAATCATCAAATCAATTGAATTTTTTTTATTTGATCCAAACTTCAAACAAAAGAGAGGAAAAGAGGTCATAAAATACATATTGCAATCATCACAAATTTTTAACTACAATTGCAATCTCCCCAAACAAACAAAAACGATAATAGGAAGCTATAAAACACATATTGCAATCATCAAATCATTTGAAAAATGTTTGATTTGATCCAGCGGTAGGTATTGCTGCTATGCATACTGATTTAAGGCTGTTCCCTCTAACTTCAGCGCCCTGCTATCACACATCCTTTCATTAATGATTTCTTGTATTAATGAGTAAGTATGAACGATACAATCCACTAGTTTATAAAGGTCATTGGATTATGAATTATGTATCACTTCAGAATTACAAAATTCAAATGGATAAGCTATTAAGCCTTAATACAATTTTTTTGTCGAAATAATTGACTAAATTAATTTATGAGTTGTGCATGTAACCTCAATTTATTTTTAAATGCAATAAAAAATTTACCTTAATAATTGTAAGCTCAATTTGTTTTTAAATTTAATAAAAATATTACCACTTCAATTTACTTTTAAATTTACTAAGACTTTAAATGGAAAGGTAAATTTATACACTTTGATACTTATTAAGAAAATAATAAATTTCGGTGAAAGTTTTAGTAAATTTATACAACTTACATATGATGACTTTCAATGAAATATACACTAAAAGATAAACTTAATCTAAAAAATAAATTTATACACTTTGATACTTATTCCTCTGGGTTTTGCATAAATTTATACACATTGATACTTATTCCTTGCATTGTATTTGAAATTATAACTAATTTATTAAGCCATTTGAAGTATACAACACAAAACATGTCAAATTACACCATGTTAGAAAGTGTTAATTGTCGTATATTTCAAATGGCCATGTCCATAGTAAATATTGTTGAACCACAATATTTATTTCTCAACCAGGCGCTTCGATAGTGTTGGATGCCATTTGTGTGCCTTCTCCAACACCATGGTCGGAGTGGTGGCATATTTGGGTGGTGACATCCAGTGGTTGCATCCCAGGTTAAGGTGGCGACATCCTAAAGTCTTGTCGGTTCTATAAATTAAATTATACCCAACTTCATCTAAACAATTTAACTTAAACCGGAAGAAGGATGAGTTGTTCTTGTTTTTTATAACTTAGTTGTCCATTCTTAAATAATAAATAATATTTTAAAAAATTAAAAAAAATTATTATTTTGATTTAGAGATAATTGTTTTTATTGATTTAGAAATAAGAAAAAAAACAAAAGTTAAATATAACACATAAAATTTAAAACTTGGCAAAAAAGCTTATTTGTATGATGTAGGGAGATTTTAAATATTTATCTTTTTTGTGTGTAACTAGCTTAATCTACAACTAGTCCTTCTCGTACTCAAGTGAATCTACGACTATAACCTCCAGGGGTGCTCACAATGCCCCATACACACGACATACAAGTTAAAATTATTGGTAGATGAATATGGCCATCTTAACAAGGGTGTGATTCTTCATTTCACTGATGCCATTTTTTAGGAGTGCAAGGTATAGTGCAATTGAAGGTGATACAACATAAGGAATTGAAATATTTTATTTATTGCCGACATTGAAATATTTTTTGTGTTATTAATATTTTTTAAATAGCGCTTGTCAATGCATTGTTAAGTAGTGAAGGAATTGGACATCTTCCTCCTATTGGGATGTATGAATCACCTATATGTGTGTGTGTGTGTGTGTGTGTGTGTGTGTGTGTGTGTGTGTGTGTGTGTGTGTGTGTGTGTGTGTGT